>FIZT01012146.1:0-24965 GCA_900065295.1 Paracoccus marginatus | reverse complement strand
AGTAGACCCTCTTCTACATAATAAATCAAAAAAACGTTTTGTAACTATTAGTTTGAGGTCAGTGAATAATTCTACCAGACTATGCTTTTTTGGCTGTGTGTGATTCGTGTTGCTGATTTTCAGTGAAAGCAAGGAAAACCCCCTGAACAAAATACAAAATACAAAAAAAAAAGAGATACATTCTTCCTTTCATTATTTTTTCGTTCGTTGAGTTATTAAGAGACTATGCGAACTGCTGGCGATGATGATTACGTGAAAACGAGGAAAGGAAGGGAGCATGCTTGATGCTTGTTGGCGAATAAAATGGGAATCCAATTAGATTATCCCTCGATTTGGTGTGCTACTCGTACGTACAACGCTGGCGGTGAAAATAATCGTAAAAATATAATAGCGCGGAAATTCAATTACCGAAAACTCTCTCATGACGATGCTGCGACGCGACGCTGGACTGTAAAGGTTTTCTTCTCTGTTTGAGTGTTGAAGTATTGATTACAGCGGTACTGCAAGTAGTGTTGTTGTTGTTGTTGTTGTTTGTGGGTGAGATTCAAATTTTGATGTTCCGTTTTTTTGTCGTCGTATTTCGGTCGAGAATTATACAACGAAATGGCTGGGGGGGGGGGGGGGTTATTTGAAGGCATTGTGAGTGGATGAGAAGGGGGGGATGAAACGAAGAAAAATGTTGTAAAATAAGCCAATTAAACTCATCGATCGGTATTTTTATCATCTCGTAAAATGATGATGGAAATTTTTTTACTTTTTTTCTCGTTTTAAGGAGAGTCTTGGGTTGGTTGAACAGCATCTGTCTCAAAAATGTGTTGTTTTTTTCATTTATTAATGTACCTAGTGATTTTCTTAATTTATGGAGTTTATTAATTCGATTTTTTATTTGCTTTTTATACGCAGGCGGCTGGTGAATTAGGAATTGCAGTGTGCAATGTACCGGGATACGGAGTAGAAGAAGTAGCTGATACAACGATGTGTTTAATATTGAATTTATACCGTCGAACGTTTTGGTTAGCGATGATGGTTAGAGAAGGTAAAAAGTTCACCGGCCCAGAACAAGTTAGAGAAGCAGCGCAAGGGTGCGCTCGAATAAGAGGCGATACGTTAGGAATTGTCGGCTTAGGTAAGTCGACGACGATTATTCGATCGATTAATCAATTTTACTTGTATATTATCGAGATATTAATGTATAATATTTATTTGGTCGCAATTGCAGGAAGAATCGGATCGGCTGTTGCACTGAGAGCGAAAGCGTTCGGTTTTAACGTTATTTTTTATGACCCTTACTTGCCTGATGGTATTGAAAAATCACTAGGCCTTACTAGACTTTATACTTTACAAGTGAGTACGAATTTTTTGAAAATATTTACGTAGGTGTATTGGTTAATTGTTTGCTCGTTTCGCAAATCGGTTTGTCAATTATGCTCGGTTCGAAGTTTTTTTTCTCCTGCGTAGTGAAGGAAATTTTTTTTTGGAAAAAAGTTTGAAAAATTTTCGCTGAAAATTGGAACGGCCTTGCGTCCAAAAGATACGTAATATTTTTCGAGACGACTGAGTTACATCATCGTACATTGTTCGAAACTTTTTTCGAAGGCTAGACTGTTCTTTGTTCAGCATTTTTGGATTTTTTTTTTTCAAAACGGTTCTATCGTTGAAATTAATTTAACGAAGGATTTCACCGAGATTCTTTGATACGAATTTTTTTTCGAGTGGGTATTTTCTTCTTCAGTGGAGGATGTGATCTTTTAGTTCGTTTTTGTATCTTTTTTTTTGGTGTGCGTGTAAGTATAATGTAAAATACTTACTCGAAAAAAAAGAACCAAAACCTTTTGACGACGAATACCTAGAAAAAAGTCGCTAGTCCCAAAACTCGATGATTGTGTACCTTTTTTGTGTGAGGTTATTCTTCAAAATTGATGTCAAAACTAATTTTTTGTCGTTTTTATCGCAAATGAATTGATAGTTATTTCAAGAAATTTCTCTTTGAACTTTCAAAAAAAAAATTATCGGATAGGTATCCTTTTGGAAATTTATTGAAAATTTTTTTATTGGAATTTTTTCAAACATCGGCTTGTTAATCCAGGCAAAAAACGGATTTCAATCGATGTGCAGGCGTTTAGATGAACTCCTTTGAAAAGCAGTGAAAACTCTTTTAAGTGTACGTCACGTCGTATCGTGGACTTGCCCCCCAGAAGGAAGATTTCTCGAATAACGCCCATTGTACATATTTTCAAAAAAATTATCATTAGCAAAAATATTCTACGTGAAATCCCCTACAATTTGATACCGAGGCAGATAAAAATCGACCAGTGGGCGAAGAGTAGCCTTCTCAAAAAAAAAAAAATTAAAAATCACAAAAACCGTGCTGATCTTCAAAATGCAGGGAATCGTATTCGGAATGCTGGATCGAGACGGATGTTATGCGGTGTCAAATTGTGGGAAATTTCATGCATAATATGTTTGCTAATACATATTTTCTATTCGAATCTGAAAATACGGGGCAGGGGTATTCGGTGGGCAGAATTGTGGGCACGAAGCTCGGGGTACCAGGGTGTACACTTTCCAGATTTTCAGTGCTTTTTCTGATGGTCCATCTGAACATATGGAGAAAGTCGATATTTTCATTTTATGTGCTCCTTTTTCAAGACGTTATTTATATGTCTGGTTTATCTTGCTTTTTTCATTTAAAAAAAGAAAAAAAGGAAATGAATAATATTTTTTGTTTGTATTAAAAACTCTTTTTTGGGAATTTTCTGTTTTTCAATTTTGTTGGAATTTTTTAAATAATTTTTCGATCGAAAATGAATTTTTTGAATTTTTTCATGAAGATTGGTCCAAATTTGTTCGAACGTTGGTGCAGTTTTGAATTTTTTTGAAAATTTTGTTGCAAACAATATTTTTGAATTTTTTTTTTCAAAATTTGGTTGCGGAATTTTTCATTTACAAATTTTTTCAATTTTGTTGGGATATTTTTTTATAATTTTTCGATCGAGAATGAATTTGTTTAATTTTTTCATGAAGATTGGTCCAAATTTTTTCGAACGTCGGTGCAGTTTTAAATTTTTTTGAAAATTTCGTTTCAAACAATATTTTAAATTTTTTTTTTCAAAATTTAGCTGCGGAATTTTTCATTTAAAAATTTTTTCAATTTTTTTTTCAATTTTGTTAGAATTTTTTTTATAATTTTTCGATCGAAAATGAATTTGTTGAATTTTTTCATGAAGATTGGTCCAAATTTTTTCGAACGTTGGTGCAGTTTTAAATTTTTTCAATTTTTTTTTTCAGTTTTGTTGGAATTTTTTAAATAATTTTTCTATCGAAAATGAATTTGTTGAATTTTTTCATAAATATTGGTCCAAATTTTTTCGAAAATTTAATTGCAAACAGTATTTTTAAATTTTATTCAAAATTTGATACTAATTGTAGGTGAATTTCTCATAATCTTTGTCGAAAATTATTTTCAACTTTATAATATTTTTTCAAAATTTTTGTTTTGAATTTCCGTTTATTTTTTCGATTTTCAACGTTTCATCAAGTTTTTTTGTTTCTTTTTTTTTTCAATTTTTACGCTCCATCTAATGTTGGTAATTTTTTTAATTTTTTTTCGAAGGGGGGGGGGCACGACCTTCCTTTGTATCTCTTCTATCGGGTTTTGTTGAAATTCAAATTTTAATAAACGTTTCATAGGACGTCTAAACAGTACCATTCAAAATATATTATAGTTTGAATAATAAATTGAAGCCAAGATCAGGCTAATTTGTGAATCGTCTGTATCTCCATCTTGGAAGAAAGCGAAACAATCAAACGCAACAAACCAACGTTATTAGACAACTAACTTACGCAATACGCATAAGGATAAGGCATAGCTGTAGCTAGTGAAACTATTGGTGAAAATTCGACGATAATTATCGATTGGACGTTTAGATACGCGGATATGTTTTCCCCCTCGTTAGGAGAAGTGAGGAGGGGAGAGTTGGCAAGTCGTGTGTGTCATTATCGCGTATCATTACGTGTATATAGGGGACAATTGTTCAATTTCAAATCATTGGCTTAATTCGAAGACGGTCCTGTAAACGTGATTTATTCTCTCATGTTGACTGCGTAGCTCGAATATAAGAATTATATCGTCTGATCGTGTCGAGTCGAGTCCTCAACCCGCGGGTATATTTTGAGCGGGAGTACTAAGCCGGGCGGAGACGACAATCTATCCGGGAATTATTCTCATTATACTTAGTATATCGTGAAAACGTGTATGTATAGGGTGGATGGCGCGCACAGAGAGCATCGGTCGCGTCGTCGTAGTGCCGGTGCCTATAACTGCTGCGCCGCGCCGCGACGTCAGCCACTCGACGTAGCTTGCTTTCGAACTCGAGTGGAAAAGTGGTGTTGATAGGCGAGAGTACGAAAGAGGAAGAAGGGTGCGGGCGGGCGGGCGTACGGAAAATATGGTTTCATTATACGATTAAACTCTGCGGTAAAAGCGTTTTTGCGCTTTTCACGTGCCCGGCTCTAGTTACGTTTACTTATCATTTAACGTGTACTACGATACGGCGAACGAGGCGATTAAATCTAACTAACCCTTTTCTTCGTCTGTCCCTTTACGTTCGTTTGACTTTACCTTACTTTACCTCGTCTTACAGTTTGGTCGTGTCTCGCTTTGACTTAACTAGACTGCTGTTCGAGAGGGTTATTAAAGGAAGGCATATATTTTCCAGCGTACCTGTAATATAGGGGATGAGCTAATGAGATCCGCGTTGCTTGTTTTCTCCGCTGCTAATTCGGGTCGGACTTGAAAGCTCGGTTAGAGTGTTTCGGTTCGATTATTTGTCAAATCAAAAGTCGGCAGCATATTTTCTTCAAACGGATTAATTCTTTATTTTGCGAATTGTAATTATTATTAGCGTCGTTTTTTTAAATTTTTATTAATTTTTTAACCGTTATAACGATAACGACGTTTTAGCGAATTACTAATAAATAATTACTCGTGTTTATGTTTGATGGCAGGATTTACTGTTCCAATCGGATTGCGTTTCACTTCATTGTACTCTTAACGAACATAATCATCACTTAATTAACGAGTACACCATCAAACAAATGAGGCCAGGTATGTCGTCGGCGGCGAGATCGTTAGTCGAGTTGCATTCCAGCGTGCGAAAAATAAGAGAAAAAAAAATTAATAAACGATGCGAGTCGTATCGTGGTCGACGCTGAAGCACGCGTCGCGACGCCATTTTATTACGTATATTATCGTTACGAGCATTGAATAATCGCTCGGACTGATCGATATTTTGTGTTGCGATTGCCACGCATTAGGCTTCTTCGTGACGTGCGTATATATTTGGCTAATTATCGAAATACACGTCGTCGTGTGCTTTGCGACAACGCTGCGCTCGCTGGATGCAACTTTTTTTCATATTTTATTCTTGAAAACGTTTCTCGTATTCGAGGCGAATAGACTAGCGTGTAATTTTATTTGGTTCTCTTTCTCTTCGTTTCAGGCGCATTTTTAGTGAACACAGCTCGAGGCGGTCTGGTGGACGACGACGCTTTAGCCGCCGCTCTCAAACAAGGTAGAATCAGAGCAGCTGCACTCGACGTACACGAAAACGAACCGTATAATATTTTACAAGGTACGTCCGTCCGCGCGTCAGCGAAACCTACGATAGATACAGACGTATATAAACGACCGCGGTAGCCAGCTCTCGCGCTCGTACAACAACAAATGCCACAAGGCTGTACCATCGTCACCCATACGGTGTCTATGTGTCCTGTCGTGAATGTCTCTCGTCTATGTATCCGTCCGCATGCATTCATACATGCGTACGATGGATGATAATTTATGTTGATTTTTATCCAATATGTTCACCCCTCCTCCTCACCCTTTCGTTGGTCTGCGCCTTGTATCTCCTATTAAAAGGTTAACCGTTCCTCTTTTGCTGTGCACATTGACTTTCGATAAGTTTCCCTGTTGCGTTTGGCGTACGTGTGGCGTGATGTGCGCTGTATTGTGCTGGCAGAGTGTTTTGGGAGTTGCTGGCGGGGGAGGAGGCGCGGACTTGTTGATGCAGCGAAATATTTGCCGGGCAGTTTGAGAACCTTTTTGGCGGTAATTTGATCGAAAATTTCGAATACCGCGTTGGTTTGATTGAATTTTTTCTCCATATTTTCGCGATCGGTTTTCTCAGAAATTCTGAAATTTGGGCTTTGAATTTTTTTCTTGTCCGTGGTCGTAGTGTCTGTCTATAGTTAACAGGCTGTCGGTGTACTGATGTTGGCAGCGTCGATTTTACTAATCGAAGAGGCCTGAATTGTAGCCAGATTTTGGTATACTGGCCTGTTGAATGTAGAGAAGGATGTCTTTGCTGAAAATTTCAAGCTCAGGATTTTTAATTTTGAATGTGTACAATTTTTTGGATTTTTTTTTCGATTTTCACCCAATTTCTGCCCGTTTTTTGCTCAATTTTTGAAGTTTTAGAAAAATTGTGGGAAAAAATGTAAAACTGATTTTTTCAAATCAGAAAAATTGTGAATGAAATCCTGAAGAATGAATATTGATGAAAGTGAAGTAAAAAAAATTATTGGAAATACCCCTTTTTTCGACAAAAATTTGATGAAAAAGTAAAATGTGAATGAACCAATGAAAAATCGAGAGAAAAATTTTGAAAAATGGATAAAAAGTCGAAAGAAAGTTTTAATCAGAGATTATGATGTTGAAATTTTCAAAAAAGTAGCTTCTAAGGCACTAAAATTTTGAATCTTTTCCCAAATCGACCCCCCCAACAAACTAGAAAATACGATTGTTTTGAAAGAAAAAATCGTTTATAGTCGCACAAGTTTGATAAACGACGTAAAATTAGCTACTTATCAAGCGTAAAATTGCGCAAATTCGATTGACGATACATCCCTTTTTTTCGTGCCTTTTTTCTCTTCTTTTTCCCTTCTTCCTTTCTCAAGCACTTTTTATAAGGTTATTTTGTGCAGTAGTAGAGGAGCGAGAGAAAATCGGATTTAATTTTCGAGCCTTTTTTTGGTCGATTTTCGTCGCATTCGAATCGTTCGCGTAATAATGTGAAATTCGGTTACGTATTTTTTCTTCCTTTTTTTTTTTTTTTTGCATCGTGCAAATTTAACTTCGAAAGATGAAAGTTTCTTCGGAGAACAGCGTCAGTTGTACAGAAAACCAACAAAATAAAAAACAGAAGAAATAAAAAAGCTTCTATGAGAATCGTCTTGAATCGTCTAACGGTGATTACGAAGACGACGATGAATTTTTTTCAGTGGAATTAGGTGTACAGGAGTTTCTTCTCGGTGTGCGCGTCAATTCAATTTTTTGGTTGATAGGGTTTCAGTCGACACCTCTCGTTAGCCTTGTAGATGATTTTTGCCTTCACTGTGGCTTGAATATACCTACCTACATCAAATAATTCGAATATTATTCTCGTTTTGGTTACAGGTCCGCTGAAGGATGCTCCTAATTTGTTAGCCACGCCGCACGCCGCTTTCTACTCAGACGCCTCTTGTACAGAATTGAGAGAAATGGCCGCCAGCGAGATTAGAAGAGCGATCATCGGCCGCATACCGGAATGCCTGCGTAATTGCGTAAACAAAGAATACTTCCCGGCCGGCGCGACAGCGTATCCAGGTCCCGGCGGCCCGACTCCGGCACCGGACGGAATAAACGGAGGGTAAATGACGCTTCACTGCATGCTACGCGATTCCACCCGTACACTAGAGCGAAATTTTGTACTCACCAATGGCACTTTTCTTCCTCCGCAGATATTACGCCGCGGCGGCAGCAGCAGCAGCCGGAGCGTTGCCGGTGCAGCAAGCGCATTCTACGACGCCGCACGATTCGGTGCCGCATTCGGTGACCACCGAAAGGAACAACGACGGACCAGCCGTACCGCAGTCGCAACCACCGCCTCCGCAACCACCTTCGCAACCGACTCCCACCGGTTTACCGCAGTAATTAAAGAAATTTACGAAACGAAAATTTATATAAACAAGAAACCAACAGCAAATTACGTATTTAACCATTTAAAAAAAAAAAAAAATTAAAAAGTGTATAAATAAATCGCGCCACGCAGCAGTGATGATCGTGAATATATGGCCGTGTCCGATACCACCATCCACCATAATAATATCACATCTTCGACATCGACGCGATGAAGACGACGAAGGCCGCACAGTGCTGGGTGACTTTATCACATGTACATACACTAATCGTAGTAATGACGACTGAGAGTGCTATATATTTATTAAATCGACGACGACGACGATGATGATGATGCCAATGATGATGATGATTTTGAACGTTATCACCGTTGATGATGATGATACAATCTGGTCGACCTGACTTTTTTTTCTAAATAATTTTTTTCCTCATTACTAAATTTATGAAAAATAACTGTTAGGTATTTTAATATTTTGTCGTTTTTTTTTTTTCGTTTACTTTCCTACTCCCTGTCATTTATTATTTATTATTTTTTTTTTTTTAGTTTGTTACGTCCATTTTTTTTTTGTCGAACAACCGGTAATCGTGTTTTGTCGAGTTTGTCGCGTGTATGCGTGTATTCGAAATGGTGGAATGAAGCGACGCGCCCACCTGCTCGGTTTTTTTTCTTACTAAATATATTTCGCTAGACGAAACCCACCACCGATAACCGAGCCGAAGGTGCTTTTTTTCCCCATCTTTCGGACTTGCTAAAAGGTCGTGTAAAGGAAGAGTCGTGTAGGCGAATGATTTCTCGCGGTGCGTGGTTGGCGACTCGAAGTCGTGGTTGATGACGAATTCTCGAAAAGCAAAAAGAAAATAAACGGAAGGAAGACGAAAACGAAGCGTGTTGTAAAGCTGCGATACGCTGGCGGGTTGTCTTTATTGTTTAAAATGAAAATTTCTCTTTGATTTTATATATTTAAATACGTGTGTACGTGTATGTGTGTGTTATAATGCGATGATTATTTCATCTCTTAATTGATTTTGTTTTATATATGTTGTTCGATGATTTTATGTTAGCCAAGTCGCTTTAAATTTACGCTAAAAATTGTGTCTTTTTTCGATGATGGGTGGTCTAGGTTGTCGAAGTGATCCTCTACCCTTCTACCCTTTTACTCTCCTATTCCCCCTTATCATGTTGTGTATGTTTTCTTCGACTAATTTCTTTCCTTCTTTTTTTTTTTGAAAAAAGTTTGACACTAATGGAATGTGTAATTTTTTTTTTTACAAAAATGTATATAATTTTTGTATTATCTCAGGGGCTTACGTATTGAAAATTGTTATTGTTGTTGTTGTTGTGGGAATTGAAGCGTTGAATTTTTGGCTCGAGCGAAGGCGACGAACCGACGATTCGGATGAATGAATCCGGCGAAGTTCACCGGTTGTGTGATATGCTGATGACGACGTGTTTCAAATCTCATCGACGAGATTTTGACATTTTCGTACGAGTACAGAAAATTTTCAAATTACGAGAACAAGTGTGTGGGAACATTCAGTTCTGGTAATTTCAGAATTTTCTATAGGTTCTGCGGGCTAAGATGTGAGATGTTAATTTTTCTACGAATTATTTCCAATTTCCCTTTCGAAAGTGATTCATCCTCCGAGATCGTCCCCACGATTTTGTGGCGCAGTCGACGGCTCGTTTTCGTCTAAGTTTGATCGAAATCCCACCCTGCGATACCGGATAATTTTCCAACAAAAAATGAACCCGCGAAGCGTGGTCAAGAAAGGTGGGTTAACCTAAAAGCTGCGATTTCAGCCCGATATTTTTTTGGTGCGTTGTAAAAGACACATTTTTTTTTTTCAAGGAAATTAGCGTGTAATTATTTATTTTATTTTTTTCTATATTTTTAAGGTTTTGTTTAATATAAGTACAAAAAAAGATGATGGTAACGTTATGTTATTAAATTTATTATCGCGTTAATTAGCATTATATTGGTTCTCCTATGCATGTAAAAAAAAAGTTGGATAAATGCGAGTGTTTTGAAATGACCATTTTCAAAGTATCGAAAGTCGAGCGTGTTTCGTTGCGTAACGAAGAATTATTTCTTTTTTCTGGATTTCATTTTTGAATCGAAGATTACTACGGTAGAATGTAAGAAGTTATTATAAAATTGAATTTTTCTTTGTATATAATAACAGTTACTATGTTTTACATGTATATGATTAACGGATAAAGAGTTATTTATGTGATAATTTTTTATATATGCAGAATTATTATATATACATATGTGTCTTAAGCTGTAAGAGAATAGCATTAAAAATATCAATAAATTGAAAATTCATTTTAGGTTTTTTGATTTTTATTTGTTTTCGCTTCCCCATACTTGTGAAAAGTTTCAATGAAATGAGACAACTGATTAGAATAAAGTTCAGAAATCATGATACGATAAATGCTGCAAAGGGAAATGAAATAAAAACACACGAGCACCTCAAAATATGTATAATTTTACAATCAAGTACACGTAACAATACTACACAAAAATACAAAAAATACGTAATAACAGTAACGAAAAAGGAAAAAATGCACGCGGTAATTTCTTATTTATAACTAACGATGTTCGCCGCTCGAAACAGTTATGTAAAAATTTGACAAATTAGATTGAGGACTGTCGAACTGTAAATTCCTATCATTAGCTAATTGTAGTATTGCATTGAACAACAAAGGTACAGATAATTCAGTTTTGGCTTCGGTGATTATTTCTTGACAAATATCACTGAACTGGAGTTTATCTTGGTGCTCCTCGGTGTTCTGGAAAAAGAATTAATAATAATAATAATAATAGGTATTCGAGTAATGGTATGGCAATAAACTTGGGGAATCTTGACTCCAAGCTTGGCACAAAAAAATGTAATAATCGCGATAGAATTTTGGAATTTTCAAAGTTCCACAAGTAAGAGTCTCATTTTAAGTTTTATTCGATACAATAAATTCAATTTTCGTATATTTACCTCGCTTTCCACGTATTCTATTTTCTTCCAAATTTTAGCTTTGAGCTCTTTCATATCGACAGTTTTATCTTTAACCATGTACGGAAGTTGTATTTTGGCAACCTAAAAAACAAAGGGATAGATTATATCAGAACTGAATTCGTAATTCACACTTGAAATCGTACTATTCTTACTTTATTTGGAATTTCAAGTAAATTATCTCCTTGCAGAACGCTCATGTCTATCGCCTTATGTACATCATTGGCTACTCCTTCTTCGAAGTTCTCTTCTGAGTAGTCGTCCTAGTATGAAATACCTACATTAGATATCATAACGATATAGAAAATAAATAGAAATGACGCATACTTCGTATTGTTCTGGAATGAAATTCTGGCTATCGTTAGGATTATTATAATTATAATCGTTGATAGTTTCTTCTAAATCAGAAGGCTGTTCTTCGTTCGAAGGTTTGGGAACTACAAACATTTCCCTACAGGTCTTTAACCTAGAAATTAAAAAAGAGCGTTACAAGCATAGAATTTTTAATTTAATGCTATTCGGATATAAGAACCTGAAAAATTCCTTAAAATTGAAATGGGTTATAGGAGTGATGATAAATTTATCCGCGTTCACGGTAGAGGTAACCGTAATAGGCATTTTTGCTTCATCTTCGAACACTTTGAAGTCATTCTCGCCGAAAAAGTCTATCAAGTCTTTCTTCTGAATACGAGGCTTGGAGATGGTTTCTCCTACAAACATAGTACAAAATCAGGGTAAAGTCAACCCAAAGTTGAACTTTCTTCGTAATTAGATGGATTACTTTTTTTCATAAAGGGATTCCAATGACCCATGCTTTTCAAGCTCCATTTCTTTTTTAACAGTTGAGTGTTGAAGTAACAATATTCGGATGTTTCCGAAGCGATCAATCGTGATAAATCTGATGCAAAATTCGAAGATGACATTACTTTGGACAAGCAGGCGGTTTCGGGGATGGAATTTGGTAAGGTGTTTTCGATTTCATGATCGATATCGTGAGAATCATTCATGAAAGGTGCCACAGATTGATCTAAAAACACAATATTGTACCATACACATTACACATTAAAACATTCCTGATTGCTTCGATCTAAGTAGTTGATTGCGAATTTTATATACCATCGAAAATATCGTCGTCAGCGGGTTCGTGGGTGGGTGGTTCGAAATCGTACTCGTGTGTTAATTTTTCCTTCAAGGAAATATCATTATAGTTGGTTTCTCCTTTGAATGTGAAATCCTTAAACGAAGGGCAAATAATCTCATCTTGTATATCTGTTCACATGAGATAACAAACACCGATGAGCAAACGAGTTAGAGTAAATTCGACGTTCGTATAATTTACCGGGTAATTCTAACGAAACTTCGTCGATCGACGGTGTAGGCTTGGGATGATAATTGTGTTTCCAGAAGTTTGAGCTGGTTACCAAATGTAAACACATTTTGGTACTATCGAATGTGGCACTGTTTATAATATAGTCTTCGGTATTTAGTAATCCGCAAGATAGTCCGAATTGATCGTCGTTTGCTTTGCGATTGATTTGATCTACGTTGCTAGCTCGTACGTTTTTATTCGTCTGAAAATTTGAAATCACGCAGGGATGTTATTAGAATACGATTATAATTTACGAAATAATGATCATTTACTTTTTTTGACTGTTTTTTCTTCTTAGAAAGTTCGTCATCGACAGACGCGTTTCCTTCCACTTCATTATCGCCTTCAGTGTTTTTCTTATTCGTAGCTGAACAAATTGTTGTAGCCATTTTCATTGTATCGGAATGAACGTTATCAACCCGATACGAATAAATTTTCACTCCCGCATCCAGAGAGTAGGTTACTTCCTGTTTAAGGGAATGAGGAATTATAGCGGAAAATGTTTCGTACTCTCATTTTTAAAAAAAAATGTAATAATAACAACAATAATAATAATAATAATAATAATAATAAATACCGTAAAATCGTGTATTTGTTTCTTTTTGCTCAACATCGTATGAAGTAGATCTATTAATTTGAAATTGAAGGCATTTTTCGCGTTTATTTTCTAAAACACAAAACATTTCAGTTAATCGAGAGTAAGTCTAGCGGTGAAATCGAGAAATTGAACATACATTTTCGGCTGCTAACTGAATACAACTGTGAAAATGCTCAGAGAGGGTTTTTTCCGATGCTGATAATCGTTTCTCATGAACGGAATGATGACGGGCATCGTTCTCCAACTGTTTTCGATTACGATTACGCTCTTCTTCGTCGTCATTGAGTTCTTCAGGAGGGACATCATCTTCCTAGAAGTTCATTGATTGTTGGTGAGAAAATACTAGACAAGAAAATTGATCATCAAAAAATGTACTTACGATATCAACCGGTCCAATTCGACGAGATCTTCTTTCAACTATTGGACTTACGGTGTCCATTTTCCTAGACCTTCAAAATTGATTTCAATTAAAATACCGTAACAACTGTAATTTAAGGACAAGAACCAAAGTATACTATAGAATTCTATACTATGGCAAAAGCTACAAAAGTAAAAACGGAGAAATTTGGCGTAAATAAATTTTTTCGGATTTCAGACTATGCTAGACGACTTACGGATAGATGCAGGCTGTTTGGAGCAGTCATCTTTGGAAAGGAATGAAAGGAAATACAACTAGTTGAAGTTTTTGCCACAAAAAGCGGTCCATTCGGATCTTCGGATCTCGGTCCAATATCCGGTATCCGAGTGAGTTATGTTATCTTGGTTATCTTCAAGTCAAGTTATCTTGTTCTCGAAGAAATTAAAAATAAAAATAAAAAATATTCAACTTAGTCATTGAAGTAACTGTTTTACATTAATTTTATTCAACTTATGGATGACGCTTTGGGCGTAAATTCGTTGACTGATAGCTTGGTCTATCTTATTTTATCCCAAGCTACTAGTCAAGATGCAAATATTCTTAAACCAGCAGAACAAAAATTACGAGAATGGGAAACTGATAAAGGCTTCTACACTTCACTCTGTGTAAGTATTACATTCATTAAGCATAGTTGACAGTTCCTTCTCTTAAAAATCATCCTTTACAGAAAGTTTTGGCGAACCATGATGTTGAAGTATCAGTCCGATGGTTGGCCACAGTTTGCTTGAAAAATGGAATAGATAAATATTGGAGAAAAAATGCTCCCAAGTTAGTATTACCATCTTGTATCAAGTTGAAATGAAACAATTATGAATTGGACGATTCGATTTATTTTCAGTGCTATATCCGAGGACGAAAGGAGCATTATCAAAACCGAACTGATGAAATGTTTCGATGAACCGGTGGACGCCGTGGCGTTTCAATTAGCCGCAATAATAGCCAAGATCGCGAGGTAATTATTCGCTCAGCATTATATGTTGCATGTTACAATAAAAACGAAAATAATTTCTAAATTTGCAGATTAGATTGGCCGAGGGAATGGCCCGGACTGATAGAGATTCTTATGGACAATATAAAATGTAACGATAACGACGTGAAAAGATGCAGATCATTATTAGTTCTGTGTCACGTTGTTAAGATTTTATCCACAAAACGCTTAATAGGCGATAAAAAGTTGTTTTGCGACTTATCTTCTCAACTGTTTCCAATCATGATGCAGTTTTGGAATTTTTGTTTCGATACCATCGTTTCTAAGGCAAGTAAAAAGTTTGACAAAAGTAATGAGACTTGGGATAAAAACTGATCGATAATTTTTCACAGGATCTTGATCAGAAAAAAGACGTCAGATTTAGATACGATTTAGAAATGTTGTCATTGACTACGAAAATATTGTTAAAGTTGATTGTTTATGGATTCAATAAACCTTACCTGTATCCCGATGTGATGAATTTCATGGCTTCGATATTCGAAAAAATCAAGACAATATTACAATTAAGTACGTATTCCGATTATAATTTAATTTCTATCAATAAGTTACTGTGATGGAAATCTTGATTATCTTTTTCAGGACTAGCGTTGGGTGATGTAGACGAAAAATGTATGGTTTTAATTGAAAAAATAGCTCTAACAATGTTGAAAATTCTGTCCTCCGTGTTAGAACATCACCCCTTTTCGTACGCTGATTTTGTGCAGATAACGTTCCAATACTGTTTCTTTTATTGTTTCACCCCAGAAGGCTACGCTTTAGTTTTTGAAACGATATTGATCCGATGGTTGAATTTATTAAAAGCAATATTACTCTGTCAAGAGTATAAATTTGAAAGTCACGAACACGATGGCAAGTTCTTGTTATTTCTACGCATAATAATTTCTTAAACGCGTGTTTAGAATAAATTATAATTAATTTTCTAGGACCTAAAGAACACGCTGTAAAGGTAACAATCGCTAAAATGGCTAAAAGCGAATTTTTTACACCAGTCATTGCGCATGAAATTTGCTACAAACTTATAAACGAATATTTCATATTGACTGAGAAAGATTTAACCGCTTGGGATGCTGATCCGGAAGCATACGGTAAATTAAATTATATCTTATTGAATTTTATTTTATTCGAAAGATGATTTAAAACAATCTTATTTTTAGCTGCCGAAGAACTCGGAGAGTGTTGGAAGTATAACCTCAGAGTGGGTATTTTTTACGTAACTTTATGTCGACTGATTGTGCCCAGTTTAAGAACCCCTGTAATTATTTCAGCCATGTACGGAGAGTTTATTTTTAACGCTTCTCAATCAGTTCAAAGATATAATTATTCCAATCGTCGTACGAATAATTGAGAGCAATAAATCGTCTCCAAGTCCGGACGATATGGCAGCGATCCTGAAAAAAGACGCCGTTTATAATGTATTTGGCTTATCGGTGTTTGAATTATTTGACGAAGTACGAAACTCGTAATATGTTGAATATTGTAATTACCATCCAGTGTCTAAAATTGGGCGTTATTTTGCAGATTGACTTCGATAAATGGTTCTCCGAAATACTGATTCCAGAATTACACATTAAAGATACCAATTATAGAATATTGCGTCGTCGTATCGCGTGGCTGATTGGTCGATGGACCGGTGTGAAACTATCTTCCGGGTTAAGGCCACTCTTGTACACAGAAATTATCAACATGATGGATCCTTCAGAAGATATGGCGGTCCGTTTAACCGTAGCTAATACCATTAAGCAATCTATAGACGATTTCGAATTCCGTAGTGATGTATTCCTCGAACATATTCCTCGATGTTTCCAATTACTCTACTCTCTGTTGGAGCAGAGTAACGAATGCGAAACCAAAGTAAATCTAGTTGGGTTATTTACCCATATTACAAAAACGTACATGATCATGATTAATTAATTTTGATAAATTTGCAGATGCAAATCCTCACCGTGTTATCTTTCATTATTGAACGAGTTGGCTGGGATATTGCGCCATTTTTTAGTTCTCTAGTCAATTATTTGCCCTTATTGTGGGAGCATTCGAGTGGTCATAATATGCTTCGATGCGCCATTGTATCAGTCCTTACGCAGATTGTCAAGGTACTGATTTTGTTTAGGAAAGGTTTTCATTCTTATTAAGACAATGTTCGCTAAAATTGGATAATTCTCGCAGGGGCTTGGAGATCAGTGTTACACGTTGGAAAAATTTGTCGTTCTTGTTCTCGAATGCAGCCTCGATACTAAACAAGACGGTCATGTGTATTTATTAGAAGACGGGTTATCTTTATTCAACGGATTTCTTGAAAATGTCAACGCTAGCGAGGAAATATTCAAATTATTGTCTTTTTTACCTTTGTTGATCGGTGAGTGATGGATGATAGAAGAAATTTAATATTTCCTAGCACAAAATTCAATTTTATTTATTTTTTTTGTTGTTGTTGTAGAGCGATCTACCGAACATTTAAAAGTTATTTTAAATATAATGACTGCTGCGGTGCTGCTAAATGCGGAGGTTTTTCTCAGGGTATGAATTCTTTTTTTTTTGTGAAAGAAAATTGAACGAAAAATAATTATTTTTGTGTATTTATAGGATTATGGTCAGTCTGTCACGAAAACGTTGATTGAATTGATACCGGATTCGAAAACCGAAGGCGTTACCCTGATTTTAGGATTTTTTGAAACTTTGGTTAAAATTCGGCCTTTACCTGCTGTCGAACTGATACGGAGTGTATTACAAGATTCCTTATTGTAAGTATTATGGGAGCTAACAAACTGAAAATTTTTATTAATTCTCGAGATTTAAAGATTCAATATTGTTTTCAGTTATTATTTCATTCGCTATTGATTTTTTTTTTTTTTTTAGAAACGCCAACTCGAACGACGACAAACCAACAGTTTTCTCGTTACGATTTTCCATCATGGCCCGTATCATCTTATTTTCGAACGAATTATTTGCTCAGGTGATGATAGTTTCTTTTTCAGAAAATAAAATTTCCTTTCTGGAAAATAATTACTTTTCTAACAATAACGACTAATTTCGATCTTCCTAACTGTGCAGATCGTTGAAAATACTTGTGCGTCTCATAATATTAGCAGAGACGTATTATTTTCTTCATTCTTCGATATTTGGCTTCGAAAAATAGACAACATATGGCCTCCGGAACGTAAAAAACTCCTTGGATTGGCTTTACTCAACTTGTTGACCGCCGGATCAAAGTAAAAACTCGATTATTTGACATTTACATTTATACGACTCCTGGTTAAAATTTGATATGTTTTCAGCATCATTTTGAGTCGTTTCGGTTTAATAATAAATGCAGCTGTCGAAGTGCTCAACGACGTACTCACCAGCGAAGATGACGGAGTCTGGGTTGAGTAAGTGCATTTCCTATTCTTCCCCCGTTTACGTTCAACAAACCCTTAAATAAAACGAATTTTCTTTCTAGCTCGTTGTTAATGACCGAATCGAGCCTAAACAGCGGTACTTCCGATGAAAAAGAATACAAAACTGAACACGACATAAGACTCAACGATTTAACTCTTACTGATCCCATCCACACGGTAGATTTTAGTTGGTACTTCCAAACTCAAGTAAGTTTTATTTTCTGATACGCTTCAAGCGTGAAATTTCGCCTTCTTTCAATTCCGATTTCTCGTTTTAGTTGGAAAAATTGCGAAATCAAGTGGGCGATGTGACTTTTCAACAGTTGATGGATACAGTTACCCAAGAAACCATTCAGCAGCTGAAATTTTACATCAAGACTTGATCAACTTTTTTTTCTTTTGTTCTCGGCTTGTGTCTTTAATTTAATTTTTTACGTTTATAACTATCTGTTACGCTTTTTTCGATCATCTTGTAAGCATTTACCTTTATATTTTCGACGTACAAATCGTTTATATATTCCCCTTTTCTCCCAGGTTTTTTAAAATAATAATAACTATTTACAATTGTTACGTAAATTATATTTGTATACGATCGATTATCACAGTCTTTCTTTGTCATTTTTTAATTACATCATCGGAAGTTTGAAAATCAACTGCAGTAGTTTTTCAATTCCAGTCTTGGTACAATGTTCATCGAGATGAGTTCTTGGAAGAGTAACTTACACGAGTAGGGCATTTTTATGTGTGCCACCGAAGAACTGCTTTTACACGTGTTGCACCTGGAGTAAAAAAAAAGTTGGTGGCCAATTTAGTAAAATTTTCAATTTCGAGTATGAAAATAATTGTTGATTACCATTGAGAGTACGCGAATAATCCGCAAACGCTACAGACGTCCACTTCGATTGCATCACTGGACACCATTAGTCTTTCGATTAACAACATGCTGGTAAAAATTGTAATAAAATGGAGTAAAAAATTTTGATTAAAATGAGAAGAAAAATTTTTACAAAAAATTAAGTACCTGGCACCGTAACTGATTAAACAATCTCGTTCCATTTCTCCAAGACGTAGACCACCTTCGCGACTTCTACCTTCGGTTGGTTGTCTAGTTAAAATGACACGAGGACCACGTGAGCGAGCGTGCATTTTATCTTGGACCATGTGTTTGAGTTTTTGATAAAATACCTGAAGATTAAATTGAAAATCAATTTGAACATGCTCGATCAAAAAAATGCAGGTGAAATTTAAAAAATATATATATCTCGTTACTATCTTTTTTCTTTTTTTTGAGAAAAACATATCTTACCGGTCCGGAATAAATATAAGCTTGCAATGGCTCTCCGGTAAGACCAGAATAGAATACATCTTTGCCTAAATAATTATACCCATGATAGGCCAACTCTTCGCAAACGTCTTCCACTCTAGATCCTTCAAAAGCTACAAAAAAAGACTCGAATCAATTCACGAAGAGTAAAAAACATCGAGAAGGAACAAATTTTCAATACCTGTGCCATCGTGAAACTTGCCACTCAACAAGCCAGCTTTACCCGCCAATAATTCGATTAATTTACCGATAGTCATTCTGGACGGGAAACCATGAGGGTTCATAATAATATCGGGGCAGATACCGGTTTCGTTAAATGGCATGTCTTCTTGATTGACGATATAACCTGGAGAGACAAAAGATTTAAAAATTTTATTATTCACGTGTACAAAAAAAACACACACACAATAAAGGTGGTAACAAAATAAAAGGGAAAAAACGCAATCAATCGACAGTACACTCGTACGTAGAACCGCAGATCATTCAGCTGTACCGGTTTTACTTCTGAGGTATAAATTCTGTACGAAATTTTTTGTTTTGTTAATCATCGAAGGTAACATGACGATTCTAGTCAGCGTCATGTTCATTTTAATCAAATGAGCTAGTTTCAAAACATTGTCGATGACGAAATATCCGCAATCGGTGGTATTTCCTTGTTGCTCACTGTACACATCGGTCATCTGCCAAGCGTCAAAGTACTCGCATATTTTCTGCGCCAGTTCGTACGCGACTCTGTAGTTGGTATTGCGCATCGAGTCGAAATGATATAAATGTGCGAATTTGGTATCGAGTACGGCCAACGACCAGTGACTGCTGTGGTCGCAGCGTCCGCTATCGTTCAGCACGAAAAACACGTGCCGGTAACTTTTCGCCGCCAAAGGATCCAAAAACAGAGGTACGTGTTTCACTTTAGCGAATAGAATACACTGGGTAATGCACGGATTAATGAACAACATATCCGAATAGAACGACTGCAGCACGTTGATTACGGTCGTGATTACGTCATCGTCCAGCATATTCAGTCTACAGTCGACGGCCTGGTACATCAGTTCAGGCATTCCCAGACTGGCTAGATAGTTCATATCGTCGGCGTAACGCGAATACCCGGTGTACTGGTTCTCGTTCGTCGTTTCGTCTTCGGCCTTATCGAATTTCAATCTAATCGAACGACGACGATATATTGGCAAGGTACGGTTACCGTATTCGTCGCTGATCGATAAATCCAACACGATCGGCTCTTCCGATTTAGTGGGTGTTTGGCCGCTGGCGCCTTGTACTACGCTGGATGAAACGTCCCGGTCTGTTAGCTCGTCCATTTCGGTGTTACGCTTCTTGTCGTCGGCTCTGTTCATCTTCAATTTTGCTCCCTTGGCTCGGATAAAAGCTCGCGCCTGTTCGGTGACGTTGTTACTCCGTCTAATGGACGCGTGGCCGAATACGTAGCGAATTTAATTGCCATGGAAGTTTTTTCACCCCTTTCACAAGAGTCTACTCACCTATAACACCCTTTTGACCGTGCCTACTGCTGAATTTATCGCCTATTTCTGGTCTTCGAGTTTGTCTCAACAATAATTTCACCAAATGCGATTCGTCTTCAGTCGACGTAATCATCACTTTGTCGATGTAACTAGGAACTGAAGTCTTATACAGCACAGGCACTTCTTTGTAATCGGCTACAGGTTGGCCGGGCGGTCCGTCGCGGTTGTTTACCGTCGGGATTGCTTTGTTTATTAGCACCTGGAACAAATATACACACAATTAGTTTGTTACGTCGAAAAAGAGGCGAAATTTCAGAAATTACGTGCCTGACGTTCGGTGACTAGTTCGCCAACTGCGGCTATTCCATCGCATTCCAAAATTCTGTGCTTATAGACTGGTTGTTCGGGGTTTCCGTCCATTTTTACGCCTAAAATACGATCGGCTGTTCGATTTGGGTATTTTTTAATAGCGCATTTTGCATTTCTGTAGACTTGACAACGTCCAAAACCTGTCAACATCGAGAAAAACAATTCAATTAAGAATTTTTCGATTTTAAAATTATCGTTTAAATTGTGGGGAAAAATTGGAGGCATAGGAAGACTTGTAAAACAAACCTCTGTCCAAGGAAGCCTTGTTAATTATGAGAGCATCTTCAATGTCGTAACCAGAATAGCTCATCACAGCCACAATAGCATTCTGCCCTCCAGGTAACTTATCAAAATTCACCAAATCGATAGTTTTTGTTCTAACCATTGGTATTTGGGGATAAATCATGTTATACATCAACGTATCTAATCGATTGACTTGATTATAACTGAAGACGCCTACAAAAACAAGTTCAAAAAAGCAGATACAGAATCATATCAAAGTGAGCGGAAATTCAATACGAAAACTAACTCATAGTTTGTTTTCCCATAGCACACTGATAGGTGTTTCTAGGCGACTGATTGTGGTGAGGATATGGAATCAGACCAGCACAAACACCGAGCAAAGTAAACGCTGCTATTTCTAGATGCGTAGTGTCTGCTTCGATTTCGTCTTCATTGATTGCAATTAAACTATCGTTTTCTTCATTCACGTCCAAAAATTCAATTAAACCTACACCACAAAAATTATTCAGATATTTTTCATTTTTTTGAAGAATTTATTTCTGCTAAGGATACTCACCCGAACGGACAAAATCTTCGAATGTTTTCTTTTTGGCTTTTAATTCTTCGATGTGCTCTTCGGTGATCAACGATTGTCCGTTTGAAACTATAATATAAGGTCTACGAAAAAAAAAAATTATCAAACAAATTACGAGAATTAATTCGGAAAAAAATGAGAAAAATTTCGTTATACCTGCATAAACGACCACCATCGCTGCTAATACAAATGTTACGCTGATCGTGATTCGCATAAATTGAAATGAAACTAGAGATCTTTCCGAATCGACGCAATAATCGGAATACATTTACTATATACTGCCATCTTTCCGTCACTCCGATTATATTACCTAAACATTGATAATTTATTAAAATTTTGGATGAAAAATTTCCTTCGACATTGACAATATTTCAGCTTACCGTTTAAAAATACCAAATATACGTTTGAACGATGAATTTCGTCTCCGGAGAACGTAATGATATCTTCCACTCCTAAATTATAAGCTACTTCGATAATGGGTTCTTCGTCAACTTCGGTGGTGATATGAGTCATTAGAGCGAGATTTTTTACTAAACCGCAAGCCTGAAAAAATTCAAAATTGCTTCATCAATTTCATAAAAGAATTATGGTTTTGTATTTGGCATTAGATTGTGTAGTACCTCTCCTTCTGGTGTGTCAGAAGGGCAAAGCATACCCCACTGAGAAGGTTGCAACGAACGAGGTCCGGAAACTTTTCGCGTCTTCTCAAACTGTGAATTAACTCTAGTCATCATTCCCAAAGCTGAAATAAACGATAGTCTGGACAAAACTTGGGTGACTCCGTGACGTTCCATTTTAAATCTTCGAATGGTCCAGTTACCCTTGAAGAAAAATCAATATTACGATGATCGATTTTTTCATCATTTTTCAATTTAGAACGAACTTGTACTTTGAATACTTACAGTTTGAATGGCATTGACCAAAACATTGGTAATTGTGTCAGGCTTCATAAATCTCACCACATCGAAGGGATTAGTTTTTACTTTCGGAATATATTTATCAGCGGTGGTTTTCAACTGTAATCAAATAAATTTAGTTCGAAAAGCATCGCTAAGATGTTCGTTAAAAAAGTCGAACTGACGAAAATACGGATCAAATTGAAAATGATACTTTGATAAGCGGTTTTCAAAAAAATCTTACGTCATTATTGAAACGTTTGAACGCATCTTCGAACATCAGCGAGAGCAACGATCCCGCCAATTCTAAACGTTTATTTCCGTAATAATCACGATCGTCTATCATACTGGGATCCTCTTCAGCTTGAATTAATTTTCTAACCATAATGGCTAAAAACCATCCTTTTCGTCGAAAATTGAATTCTTCAACCTAAATACAATAAACTGAAAATTATTTTCAAGTCGGACGAAACCGTAGTCATAACAAGAATCAGTGATTTACCGAAATATGAGAAAGTATGGTACTTAGAACGAACTCTCTGGCTTCATCCAGAGCTGATTTTACTTTAGCCGACGGGTGGCTGAATCTTTTTACTCGAAGTTTCTTACCAATGAACCTGAAAAAATAAGAAAGTGTTTTAAAAAGCAAATCCTTCGAGCGAAACATAACGAGTATTTGGTAAAATACTTACTGTAAAGCTTGGTTTTGGGAAAATATGCCCAAATTGGCGCACTCGTGAAGCGAGTAAGCTAATTTAGATAGAATATTAGATTCTGTGCCGATCATCTGCATTATCTGCTGGTCACTTACGAATCCCATTGCTTTGAAAACAACGGTAACTAGAACATCCTAAAAATGAAATAAATAATTTTAGATGGTTCATTTTGGACCAAAATTAATTTGAAATTTAAAAAAAAAAATTACTAACGTCTTGTAAAGCATTATGAGAAACGTAATATTTTCCTTTTTTAATTACGATACTTGTTCGAGATTTTTTATCGTGAGTACTACTCCTAACTTGACAGAACATGATGCCTCGAGAATCTTTATCGATCAAGATTCGATTCCTAGATAGTTGTTCTTGAATTAAAATAACCTGGAATAAGAAAAAAAATATAATAAATCAGCCAACAAAATAATATCATTGTAAATAATTTAGTTTCACGATGATTACTTTTTCGGTTCCTCGAATAATGAAATAACCACCGGGATCATGGGGACATTCTTTCAGATCAGCTAATTCGGCATCTGATTTACCAAATAGTACACAATTTGAACTTCTCAGCATGAGTGGCATTCTGAAAACACACGCATTATTTTTTTTCAAATAATGGATCACGAATGAAGAAATCATTATTTCAATTCAAACCTTCCTATGAGTAAATCACTGCGACATATTCGCTGTGAGCCTCGAATATATTCAATATCTACAGTAATAGGAGCCGAATATGTAATATCCCTCAGTCTGCATTCTTGAGGGCATGTTGATCTCGTCATGTTGAAACCTTCTTCGATTTCTGGCTTTCCAACAGATACTTTCAGGTACCTGAAGAAAAATGCTGTCAGTATACTTTATGCAATAAGGTCATGATGATAATTTAGTTTGAAAGAATTTACTTCACGTAGAAGAGAGGATCGACGTCGCATGTTACTCTATCGTTGGATTGTACAATTTTTTTAATGTCTACGTTGATAAAGTAATTGAATGAATCGATGTGTTGTTTCACTAACCCTTTGACATCTAAGAATGAAGGTACCAACTTCCATTTATCCTTTAAAAAATGAAGTAATACAAAAAATCATGTAGTTTTGTAACAATACAGTGAATTGCAACAGAACTTGTGTTTTGAAATACCTTCACTATTTTGGATTTTTTCGGCTCTGCCTTGGTCGTCATGATTCATGAATTGAATAGATTTATCTACACGCTATCTAAAACGAACAGACACATTCGCACAGAAATTAACAGAAAAAGCAGAGTAAATTTCAAGAAGCAAACCTTCGGCAAAATTTGCTACAAAAACGAAAACTTTAAAAAAAAAAAAAAAAAGATTAGCACGATTCCTTGTTTTTAGGCTTCAAGAGCTTCTGTAAGCACACGCTTTTGAATTTTGAATTTTTGATTTTTTTCTAAAAATTCTGTGCACTTTGATCATTTTTATGGATTTTTATTGATTTTTTACTCCATATTTTGGATGAAATTGGAAATACATCCCAAATTTTAAATTAATTCAGAAAAAAAATTGAACCGCAAAAATTGAAATTTTTGCATTTTTTCGCTATTTTTAGCAAAAATTCACCTTTACTAGGGCTCTATACGAATACAGGTAAAGACAGCCGCCATTTTGATTCCAACCCAAC
>FIZT01012134.1:0-11323 GCA_900065295.1 Paracoccus marginatus | reverse complement strand
GAAGGTCGTGAACGAAGAACGAGCGAAAAAACCAAAGAACGAAAAGGTCTGAGAACAACAACGAGAACAGAACAAAAATTTCCTTGTTCTCGCAGTCCTGGCCCTCAATCGGCGACATCCAAGAGCAAGAGCCCACAATCGAAACTCCTCATGAGTCCGAACTATGGAAAATTCCTGCCTATGACCATACAGTTAAGTTATACGCAGAAACGATAGCAGCTAAAGCAAGATCTGACTGTAAAGTGGTAATGGTAAGTGTCAGATTACTAGTTAGGTGACCGATAGAATTTCTGTCAGCATGAGACCAATATTTGTGCTGATACTTATTTCACTCATGTAATTAAAATTACCTATCTAGGAAATCAACTAAAAGCGAAAAGATAAAATTTAAAAAAAAAATTGAAATCTTGTCCCATCTCTAACCTCATGAAATTTTTTTAGATAGAATTGCAGACTGAAGTCGATGGATTGACATTATTGGACTCGACACCCGACAGCTTACATCGAGTATAATGGAACATCATTCGTTCCCTTCGTGGTTGAGGATAGCCCATATATTACCTGCAATTGGAAATGGGAGCTGGCACTGCAGTTTAGGTTTTCAAAAAGAAAAAATTCTCAGTAAAATAATTTTATCATACGACTTATGTAGGTATGTTGAGGAGTGAGGGAGTAGTACATTTACCATGCATGTAGGTAAGGTATCTAGCCTATCTACATGAGAGAGCTATCAACACGAACAAGAAGAAAATTTCGACTCGCTATTTTTGTTTTTCGTTGACGAATTTTCTTCCTTCAATTTATGAATTTGTTTGCTGATGGCATTGGATTCCCAAAATGTAGGTCTTTCAATTATCTAAAATGAACAATTCAATTAGCATTCAATTAAAATGAATTTCGGACATTTCATAATTTTATCTTTCAAATACTTACTTCTCGTACTACAGCTTCAAAAGCGGATTGTATATTATCCTTTGTTTTCGCACTGGTTTCCATAAATAACGTGTTAAACTGTCTAGCAAACCGTGCACCTTCTTCACTGGTAATAGTTCTTTCTTTCTATATTAAATGCCATCAGTGTTGTGTTGTAATACATAATGATATTGATACGAAATTTTTTAGTTTACAATTACGATTACATAGATACAGGTAGGTAGGTAGGTAGGTAGGTAGGTAGGTAGGGTACGTACTTTATCTATTTTGTTACCAACGATTATTTTGATGACTTCACCTTCACTTCTGGCAGAATACACACAGAATTCGTCGAGCCAAAATTTTAATTTGGTGAAACTATAACGATCGGTTACATCATACACAAAAAAAACTCCGTGCACATTTCTATAATGCTGCGCAGGCATCGCTCTAAATTTTTCTTCACCAGCAGTGTCCTGACCGAAACATACAAGCTACTGTTATAATATTCACACATTTTTCCATTTTTACTTTTGTACATGCGATGGGTACCTGAGAAAATATCTAACGATCGTCGAATCGATTAACAAATAAATTATGTAAGCCTACCCAAAAAGCAACGTTGACAGCTTTACCATCAACCATCAGGGTTTTGAATTTGATATCTACTCCAACCGTTGCTGTCATATTGGTCTCAAATCGATCATCAAAGAGTCGTATCAATAAACTACAAAAAAGTGGAAATTGAAAGCCGGAATTTAGTTGGAATAGACAAAAAAAGTAACTAATGAACAAAAACAAACAATAAATCCAAAACACCTTGATTTTCCAACTCCGCTTTCGCCCATGATAATAATTTTTAGGGTAGGAATCTCAATTTCATTCAACGTGGCTATCTTTGTAACAGGGTGATTTTCTGCACTCAGTGCGCGAGTTAGTTTCTTGCTTTTGTTGGTTCCCAGAAATGTTGGTGTTTTGAGTATCTAAAATGGGCACAATTGTATTTAGATACATTTAATCAAAATCAGTTTCAACAACGAACATTTCAAAACATCTTATTGCCTATTCAAACACTTACTTTTTTGATTGAACTTTCAAAAGCGTATCGTACATCATCCTTTGCTTTTGCAGTGGTTTCCATAAAAAGCGCGTCATGCTGTCTAGCGAACTGTGCACCTTCTTTCATAGTAACATCTCTTTTCCCCTGTTGTAAATTGGTAAATAATACTTACTAGAAATTGACTTCTAATTTACGAACTTTTGTAAGCCTACGGTTACGTTTGCGTACTTTGTCCATCTTATTTCCAATGATTATTTTGACGACATCCTTATTGGTAGAATACACTTCTAATTCGTCAAGCCAAGATTTCAATTTTATGAAACTCTTACGATCTGTTACATCATATACTAAAACAGCTCCATGGGCATTCCTACAATACCTCACAAACATCGTTCTAAATGAATTACCACCGGCGATGTCCTGGCAGAAACATACACGCGCATGTGAATAGTCGCACATTCTGTTTTTTTTCACGCCGTACAATTAACAATAGGTCTTTTCGGGCGACCCGTTAAAGCTGCTGAAAGTTACTGAATCAGGGAAATTACCCTGATTCTGTAGGTTTAGCTACAGAAACGTTCCAAGCTACTGCGTCTTATTGGTGCAGTAACTTGTAAACAACTACCTACTGAGGTTTCAGTAATTTTAACGCGTCGGTCGTCCGAAAAAACCTAATAATAGTAAAACGTAGACCTACCCAAAAAACTACTTTCACATCTTGACCATCTACCGTTAGAGTTTCAACTTTGAATTCTGCACCAATCGTTCTTTTTATATCACTGTTGAATTCATTTTGAGTGAATTGTAATAATAAACTGTGAAAAAGAGCAATCCAAAACCGAAATACAGGATTAGAATATTTTTTAAAAAGTTCATTGAACACAAAAAAAATCTAGAACACCTTGATTTTCCAACATTGCTTTCCCCTATCAACACAACTTGCACAGTAGTTGGCTTATCATCATTCAACGGATTCAACATGGACATGGACATCCTTGGAAATTTGGAATTGGTAGGCTAATATCGTGATAATAGATTCTAAATTTCTAAAACAAAACTCGAACAAAATTTTCGACAAATCTGCGAAACAGGCGAAACTGATTAGAGCTACCTAGCTACCTAACCTACCTATATAATGTACATTATAAACGCAGTTATGATCTACATCGTCAACAAGATTTTTTTTAAACAACTCAGCAACTTGTTCTAATCGCAATATTTACATGTGGAATGGATGTTCACTTTTCATATTTTGTAACTCGGATGGGAATTATCTTGTGTTTGGTAAGATAGCGTACCCACGCAATTCAGGAGACGCATTGAGCTATGCACGAATCATGACAACGCGAATTCCAATAACAGATAAGCGTTTCCCATTGACCATTTCCGTTCGACCGTAGCATTGTCTACCAATTTCAATACACACAACTAATACATTACATACACATACTTCCCATAGTTTGTGGAGTCAATCACACAGAGCTATGTATTAACGAATACAACTCCTCGTCCTCATCTCATTTTGCTGACATGGCGGTACTTTGAAAAAAGCAACGACTATACTGAATACGTATAAATTATAATACCGGATGTTAATTGCTATGTACACGTTCGACAATTCGCAGATTTATATATTTTATCGGTAAGATAATGAGATTCACGTTTAAAATGCTCTTTTTACTCGTCACGAAATTCAGTACTCATTTCCCCACTAAAAAAATATACAACCAAGAAACAAACGAGAAAAAATGATTTAAATGAGAATTAAACAATACATAGCCATTATAGATACATTCTTAACAAATTACAAAATGGAAAATATGAATAGGTATCTAAGATACGAAGGCGTAACGGAATCGAAAAAAATTCTCAATAAAATAATTTCATCATACAACCTATGCATGTTAAGGCGTGAAACATCACAAAATATCTATATGTATCAAAAAAAAAAAAAAAAGGTGAGCTAGAACTACGATGATGATCTATAAATTTCAGTTTGACCAAACTCGCCAATCACGAAAAGAAATCCTCATCCACGAAGCGTTTCTAAAACAACCTTTACCATTGCATTATCACAATATCAAGTTCGATTTTCGACTTGATTTTGAGCGAATTTTGCATTTTACCCTAGCGTTAAGAAAAAATTGAAAAAATGTACGTAAATGAACACCTTTTCGTAAACGTAAAAAGACTAGAGCTACGTATAAGACGTATGAAGCTGAGTATTTCTGTACGTACATACAAGTGACCGTATAAATAATCTCATAAAATACTGATTAGGTTTTAAAAAAAAATTGGATGATTTAACTTTCGTCCAATATCCGCGCACGCTAGCAATTTACCTATCTAACCATTTTTTAGGAACTTTTCCATCTCATACATCGTCCAATAAGCTCGGCTAAAAAATGAAAAGAAAAAAAAACTGAAATTCGCGCGTCAGTGATAAAAACATTTTCAAAACAGGTGACGGTGAGATTCTACAGGCGCTTACAAATAAAGGGGTAATCGTTATAAACTAAAAATCTATTCAAAAACTTAGCTTATGTATAAAGATCACTATTAATTAACCACAATGCACGATTAGATCGCTCTGATCGTTGACTAGAAAGTGATAAAGAAAATTCGCCTTTTTCCGATCAATTTGCTGCTGACTGGCTTTTGATTTAGCCGTGTTTTGAGAACGATTCCTATTTTGTGGCATGTCTCTGATGAAAATACCTCCGAAAAGGGTGGCTGTAACGAGACACCGAGTTAGTATAGGGTTTAGAAATGATCTACTCGCGAAGATGATTCGTTTATACCTATTGTCTTAGCGTCCAAGTTGTTTTCAGCGCAATGAGATAGTAATTCTTGTAGAAACGAGCACAAGTACAAGAATACAGTCCGGTTGAGCGTTGGTAAATTCATAATTACCTGCGAAGAACGAAACGACGTTAATATACGAGTCAATTTCGATCAATATATCTTACGTATGTCTTACCTGTTTACATTGAATATAACTCGTCGACGCGTTTAAAGCTTCGACGTGCATATTATACGGAATAATGGGCTCCGGCGTCGAATCCAATATCAACAATAAAGCTTCCGCTACAGAATGAACGCTGCCGGCTAATTAAATAGTCATGGAAATATATAAATTGGTCGACACTCGCGTCTATTATTAGGTAAACTGTTGAAAAACCGCTACAAAAATGGCTAAAGTACAAACCACCGAGCAAATAACCCGTCCATATCGATACCGAAAATACCACGAAGATGAGAAACCCCCCGAGCCCGAATTTACAATCCCGACCGATAACGCGCACTCTTTACGTTTGCAAGATACCGCCTTCTTGCAACCGACCGACCCGAGACTGCGATTCGAAACCATTAAAAATTGGATCAATCAAACGAAGCCGGTAAAGGAGCCTTTCGAGCATCGTTCTAATCTTTCATCTTGGGACGAATCCGATCACGATGACCATTTGAGCGACATATCAGATATCGTGGTCAGTGACGATGTCCGAGACCAGTGGGATCAACGCGAATTCGATCGTTTGTACGGATTAGTGAGTCGCAAATTTGAACTGAGTCAAGACATCGATAAATACGAATGTCGTAAGATTCACGAGAAAGTAAAACGATACAAGAAGGCGTTCCTCAAAGGATTCTTCGAAGCGCGTATCAAACGCATCGAAGGCAACAAATGGCTCTACGATAAACTTCACGTTAACGCCGAATCAATAAGAGAGAAATATCGTCGACTTATGTACACGTCGGATCCACTCTACACGACCGTTCCAGAGCATCAGGATTGCGATCAGCACCAACACCAACCCGAACAAGACACAGATCAAGAGGAAACACAGTCTCAAGAAGCCAAAGACACCGGTACAGAACGCGACGACGATCTAGACTCCGTCTACAGCTTTGTACCCGAACGAGACAACGTACTGTTGCAAGATACCAACGCCCCGCCTCATATTCGAGGCTACGGTAAAGATAAGTATAAAAAATACGACGATAAAATAAAACTACTCTATTTAGACTCTTGGGTGCCTCCCGACATTCAAGAATGGCTCGACGAAAGAAAGGCCAAACTCGAAGAAGAAGAAGATGCAGCTAGACCAGACCCGAACGAAAAATACAAGAATATCTACGCCGAAAATATTCAAGCTGGACCCAGACCGCAGAGGAAAATAATCGAAGATTGGAAATACGAACAAATTACCGGCGTCTCCGAACTTCCAGCTTGGCTCGGTCCTAAAAACCTCGACGCCAAACCCGAACTAGACCTGGAGAATTTTCGTAAACCGGACGGCTTAGACGGAGACGACGACGTAGACTCGATCGAAGCAGAACGAAAGGCGGAGCAGCCCGATCTCAAAGAGAACCAAGACGACGACGATAAAAAATCGCAAGTTTCCAAGGCTGAAAGCGAGCTGAATGCGCAGCAACGTCTGCTGCGTCAGCTGATCCAGTCGCAAAGCAAAGAATACTACAAGCTGTGGTACAATACGCACGATACGTTTAATACGACTCCATTTCTAGAAGCCAGGTTGCAAAGATTACTCAGAGAAGTGTTGAATAAGAGAGAATGGTCGCTGTATTGTACGTATTTGAAGAAGAAGCACGACGACGAGGAGAAGAAAAAGAATTCCGGCAAATAATCCGATTTCTACGCATTGTTGTTGTTTTCGCGATAATAAATCGTAAGTTGTTTATTTTTTAAACTTGAATTATTCAAAGGATACGTAATTGCTCCGGTACACCGGTATCGAGCCAATCTCTGATGAGTAACAACTCCGAGTGGAGTCCTGGTTGCTCGAATAAGTGCTGCTGTTTCATCGCATTTCTATACAAATGATCGACTAGGAACCAGATCTCTTTAGGAACTGGATACGGATCTTCTAAATTACATTCTTTATTTTTTTCCTGCAAACGAATGAAAACGATATCTTCAAAATTGATTTTATACCCTCTCAAATTCCAAGTTAAGCTATAAAAATTCAACTTTTCGTACCAAATTGAAAAGCTGCTCTCTCGTCAAATCTCTAATAGGTACATTGAGACGAGACAAAACATCTAGCGACATTCCAAAACAACTATACACGTAAGTACCTGCCAACAAAAGATCATTTTTGTTGAAAAATATTCCAAAAATAATTTCCAAGGTTATGGGCAAACTTACCAGTAACAGTTATGAAAATATCTTTACCACCTTCCAAATGTAGCACCAAAATATCGTACAATTTATCTTTGCTGGAATTTAATTCGTACGCGGACCGTTTATCGACGTACACTTCCAACTTCACGTCCGCCTTCTCTCCTGTAAACGCAAATTCGTCATTCGAATGAGAAGAAAAGTAAATAAAACGACGCAGAAGTTCGATGACGTCATACCAGGCATAATAAATCCGGTATACGGTTCAATGTGTAGCCAATCTTTACAGTATGAAGAATCGTCTAGTTTTTTTATGAATTCGAATTGTACGGGGACCTTGAAAAAAATTCACCGTTAAAACCGAAGACGTCTTATCAGCGATGAAATAAAAATTTCCTCGTACTTGGCCGGTATTCGCGATGATTAGATCTTTGCTTTGAGATTCCAGGAAGTATATTTTATCGAAGATGACTTCTGTCGTGTCGACCATAACTTGGGGTAAAAACTCGTTCTCCAATTTATCCAATTTTTTCATCACCTCTTCGTGTATTTTTCTGTATTTGGCGACGTCGATGACCCGAATCTGAGATAACGAGATAACGAACGCGTGTAATTTAAAATAAAAGTGACCTTCGTAGTAGGGATGTTTATTTCCACTCACATCTGCGTCAAATAAAGCGCTGACAGGTTTATGATCGCTAGTTTTCAGAGTTGGATGGCTTCGATATGCGAGTTGACGTATTTTATCACCTTTCCACAGGATTCTATCGCACCATGCAGGCGCTCTGTTCTTCTCACTGAAAGGTTGTCGTAAAAAACAGCGTTATTAAGACGTATGGTGGTATTTTACGAATAGAACCGCATCATTTCGTACCTAGAATCCCATTCGTCTGATCCGGTGTCGTATTTGTAGGTTGGACGGAACGTGATTTTGCCTTCTTTGTATTTTTCAAACACACGACCGATACGATGATTCTGCTTGAGTTGGTCGTAGACGAGTATCGAATCGAAATCATTTTTTTCTATCAATGCTTTGACTGTAACCGCATCCATTTCGGTGATTCGATAATTTAGATCTCCGAACCAATAGATTTGGCTGCAAAAATACACTTTGAAATGATAGTACATATAGGTTAGATGAAGAAAGGTGGTTTTGGCATAACGTACTCGTGATCTTTGATTGTCTTGGGTGGAAGAAACTTGGGGAACGATATTTTTGAGCAAATATCTCGATAGTCTTGGTTTCGGCGTTCGTATTCTTCGACATGAGCTGCCAAATGAGCGTTTACGAAACAAATGGACGTATTGTGGATATCTAATCGGACAGCTACACCTCCTTTATTGCCCTGCGGAGATTTTTAAAAAAATGTTTAAATAGTAATTAATAGAAAAGGTCGTTGCTGTTAAATTATTACCAGTTTCCCCATAATGCCGGTGCCAACGGTATCTACAGCTACTTCTCTGACGTAGGCTACGTGCTGTTCTTTTACAAATACTATTAACATAATACCGACCAGTCTAACTAGAGCTATTTTATGGTATTTATCCTTCGGGTGAAGATTTACGTATACAGCCGATCTACACAAACGTGACGTACGAATTAAATTTCACTTCATTTGAGGTTAAAACAGTAAACTACTTACAACCACTCTTCTTCTCGGGGAGAATCGTTAAATAGGAAGGCTTCTTTACTTAAATCTAATTCTTGAAAGCCAATGGCGTAAATATCCGGAGGCTCGGGATCGATACTGAGCCAATCTGCCAGATGTCTATTAGAATTCTGACCGTTTACGTTCCATGTACCGACAAATACTCTGAAAAATTTATCCAAATCAGCAAATAACGCGCAAAAAATTCGAAAAATCGAGTTATAATTACTTGATTGTTTGCGTATACGTGTAATCGTTTTCTTTAAGTACCATCTGAAAGCGAACGGCGCTTTCCCGCCGAGCGAGAGGAGTGGTTCCGCGAGCAATCGAGTCTCTAGGTACGAATAAATCTGTACCAACCTGAATGCGAAATAAATAACGAGATTAAAAATAATTCGTAAGATATTTTCGATCCAATTTAGAAGAAATAATTACCGGATTCTCTTCGACTAATCCATTCACCTCGTGATTCGACGCCATATTTTCAGATTCGAACCCGTTTCTCGCTTCTGACATGTACTTGCGCATCCAATGGAAGTTCAAGTCCTCGGATGATGCGACTAAACGGGGAAAGTCACATTAATCATATTTCACGCGAAATTACGAACTAGTGAGCTTATCAACTTACCCTCGGCGATACGATGTAATTCTGATATAAAATGTTTGGTTTTATCACCCGACATCATTTCGAAGAGTAGTTTACTTTTGCGAGATGTCACCGTCATCGATATGTCAACGCAATTTTCTTCGATATCTAAACAATGACGTTGCTTATCAAACAATTCTACTAGTATCATTAAAATAAAATTTTCTCACCGACCTCCAGAAATTTTGAATTCGTTATCGACGGGAAAAGCATAATCGATGGTAACGTCTGATATATAATTACTTTGTCGCATAACGTTGAATACAAAAAATCCATAGCTCGAGCAGTATTCCACAACTGCCAATATTCTGGACGTTTTAACCCATCCTTCGATGAGAACAGCTTCATAAACCTGATATCGACGGTTAAGGAAATACACAGGTACCAAGTGATATTTTTAAAAAATATTTCACATTTGAATGCATTGGTTGGAAAAAAGGATACAGCGAATACACTTTCTCCATGGGTGAATTTAGCTTGCACCTTAGCCAAAGCGTCTGAACCATCCATACCTGACAAACTTTGAAGAATTTTACTCTGTAACAAAATCAACGAATCCATAATAACACCGAAGTTCGCCGAAACACACGGACAATTGTTTGACAAAAAACAGACATACCTTGAAATTCATAAAAATCATTCAAAGCACGAATCTCGCACCGATGCTCATTTACATAATGAATTCTGCATTTTTCGTCGCGCTTTCGTGATGCTCAGGGGACAAATACATTGCTGATTTCACGCCAAAATGAGTACGTTTAATGATCCGTGTTTTGAGCTTTTCTCACTGTGAACAGTACGAATAAATTAATATTTGAATAATATGAATTCACTATCAGTAAGTATATTTTTACTGATGATAACATAAATAAATAACTTCTACGTACAAAGTAAACGAAAGCTATTTCGTTGCGAGAGGTACATACGTACATTTTTCCGCATCAATCAATAGTTTTCGTCATCAACATCCAACTCATTCTATGTGATATGCACGCTGTTATGTAACTAGCTAAAGCTAATTAGTAAATTAAATTCAGGATTCAGGTAGGAACGGAATTTAATTAAATCAAAAAAGCGGACGGGGAATTTCCATTATCTATTCTAGGTTCATAAACAAAGCTACAGCGCTATGAGAACAGGTTTGTCTCCTGTCGAAAGGACACAAAAGAGAAATACTTAGTTCTCTTCACTAACCGAAAATTAATTTTCCAACTGGAAAAGAACGAAAATTAGATATCAGACAATCAAAAATAAAAGAACTTCGATAACTTCCTAAAGAAAGTTCAATTTTTTTCAAATTCCGAAATTAAAAAAAAAAATTGCTGTTTAGACGTTTTGATATTTTTGTTTATCTGTAAATTTGCAAACAGTGATTTGATTGGTTAAAAAAAATACAACACAGATAATTGAAATATGATTGGTTGAACTCAACCAATTGGAGTACGTTCTTGACATACATTGAAATTGAAGTAGAAGTTGAATTGAAGGTTGGACGATTATATTTTTTATATTTTTCAGAAAGACTGGAAGAAGTGAGAGCAAAAGGTATGCAGTTGAATGATACCGCTGAAAAATGACAAAAGAAACAACTTCGTATTACATTTTAATCCATACAAACGACACTATAAACTTAATTGATGAAGCGTAAAATGAAAAAAAAAAAAATGAGATACTGTTCGTGAAAATTGTTAAGACGGTTCTTCGCGTTTCGCGTTTTTTTTCATTGCCTATCCTCTTGCGCCTTGATGCAATGTATTTTAAATGGGAGGCTTTGCGAAGGATTTCTCAAAAACGGCTTGACAGAATTCGACGAATATCGGATATGTGGTAGAGAACAACATACTTGAGACCCCTACAGAGCCCTTTTTTTCAAATTTTGAATTTTACCCCTTGATTTGATAGCACATTTTTTT
>FIZT01012116.1:0-16332 GCA_900065295.1 Paracoccus marginatus | reverse complement strand
TTGGTCTTAAATGAAAGATTAAACTCTAAGGAGTAAAATGAAACAAAATTTTAAAAGTTTTATGAACTACAAAGCTTTTTATGGTTGTATGAAAAGTGACCGGTCGTGTAGGTCCTATTGATTTCGAACATAGTGGACCTGTTACGAAAACTGATAAGAAATTAGCAAAATGGCCACTGTTATGCAGGGGAAACATTTCGAATTTTATTAGAGCTCAAATATCTCTAATATTTTCTTGAAAATAAGTTCAACGCGCGCGGTAGACATTGAAAATTGCGAAATAATTTTTTAAAGTGTGAAATTTAATTCCTATTCGTTATAATTTGGTATTCACGGGAAGGGTGTCCATTACTGGTACCATGTCCATTACTGGAGCAGTTACCTTACTGTCGCACCGCATCGGCGAAGATGAAAAACCTATCGCATAGGTACGCATCCCGGTCGCTGTCGCAAGCAGAGCGAAATTACTCTCAATTAGATCGGGAAGTGACGGCCATATACTGGGCAGTACGTAAATTTTTCGTATATGTATATGGGCGAAAATTCGAATTAGTCACAGATAATAAGCCCATCAGTCGCACTTTGAGTCAAGACGCAAGTTTGCCATCGAAAACTCAGTTACGTCTTCTGAGGTGCGCGAAATTTCTCTCAGGCTTCCAATACGTGATCCGGCATAAAAAAGGAGGATTAATTCCAAACGTGGATTACCTCTCTAGAGCGTCGCTGCCGCAGACCGAAGAAAACGCGGCGGAGAACGAAATATACGTAAGAACAGATGCGCATATTTCTGCGCAATTGAATTCATTCGATTTCAGCTCGTTTGCAATGCGTTAAAGTACGTGTTCCATTTTGCCCCAGACCACAATTTCCCATCATTTTAAGAATTCAAACAATAAGATCACATTTAGGATTACTTTGCAGGAATGATTTCATACTCATTTTAATTTGCTTAAAATTGCAAATATATTGGTGCAAAAAAAAAATTCATTTTTGACAAAATGCAAAATTGTTGTCTCATATAACAAGAATTTTGATTTTTGCTTTTGAGTATTTTCACATCATTAAAAAAAACGATTTTTTTTTAAAAACTAAAACCGAAAAGAATCACGCCAGAGAGCCGGTTGACTGCTCGTTGAGATCACTGTCAGTTTTGCCATCAATATATTAAAAAGAAATCCCGAATTTTTCATTATGGCAATCTTCAGGCGAACGTTTTTTTTTGCCTTAGTGTTCTATTTTGCCTCAAACAATTAATACACATATGAATCAAATGAACATACAGGCAAAATGAACAAATAAAACATTCAAGCGAACGTTCTTTTTTACCCTGGTGTTCTATTTGGCCCCAAACAATTAATACACAAACGAATCAAATGAACATACAGACAAAATGAACAAATAAAACAAACAAACAAACAAACAAACACTAGAAGACATAACCAAACAAAACAAACAAAATTAAGCATTTAAGTTTGTAAACAGCAGAAATGGTCGCAAATACCCACATCGGGGGAGCGACCTAAAATAAAATTATTTAAAAAAAAAAAAAGTTTTTCAAAGTTTGCTGATCCTTCAAAATTCTTTAATTTCGAAAAATACGATTTTTAAAAATTTGGTCAATGTTTTAAAATTTATTGTAATTTTTCAAAATTGGCAGTTTTTCAAAAATCTATCAATTTTTCGAAATTTTTTCAAATGCCTATTTCTTATTATGCTTATCACTGTAATCAATTTTGTCAGTTCTTCAAAATTGATCACAAATTTTAAAAGTTTTCAATTTTGCACGGTTGCCAATCTTCTATATTTTTCCATGTTGAAAAATAAATTATTAATGTTTATTTATTATCCCCTACGAATGGTACACGCAAATCAACGTCAATGTTACCTCAAAAAATTGACGTTGATTAGCGTGTTCCACTCGTAGGGGATGGTAAAATATAAACATTTATGAACCTCTCACTCCTACGTACAACAAACCATCTCTCGGTGAATAAATTATTTCAATATTGTTACTTTTTAAGAAAATTTGTCAATTTTTCCAAAACTGTTTTTTGAAAAATTTACTAGTTTTACGAAATTGATTAATTTTCTAAAATTTATCAATTTCTTACAATGATCGCCTTTTTATAATTTTTTTCAATTTCTGATTCTTCCTTTCTTCAAAATTGGTATCTACATTTTTGATAGTTACAGATTTCTGGTGGTAGGTCAATTTTTCGAACTCGATAAATTTCTTAACGTGGCTTGTTTCAGTATTTTAAGAAAAATTATTGGTTTAAAAATTGGTCTCGTTTAATAGTATGTTTTGTAAACTTTTTTAAAATTTTAATCACTTACTTTTCTGAAAATTTGTCAATTTCTATCATGCTTTTCGTGGAAATTTTAGTGCTATCGAAACCAGTCATATTTTGAAAAGCTGTAAAAATAATTTTCAATTTTTTAAAATTAGTCGATTATTCAAAATTCCCTAATTTCGAAAAATCGATCACTTTTCTAAATTTTGTGATTTTCTAAAATTTATATTTTTTAAAAAATTTATCAAATTTTTGATTTTTTTTTCAAAATTCACATTTAAAAATTTTTTCATCAATTTCGTTCAATTGATCATTTTTTTAAAAAAAATCTCTCTTCTTTAAATTTGGTCAATTTTTTCAAAATTCGTCACATTTTGAAAAGTTTTTAATTTTGCATGGTTGCCAATTTTTCACGTTTTTCCACTTTTCGAAAAGGCTCTGGTGTGGAAAGGGGGCCAATCAGTGAATTTCGAGCGCAGGAGCGAATTTTTACCACACCCCTTTCGAGCTGGGGTCCCATAAAACTAGATTTTCAAGCTGAAAATCCTATGTACCTCCGCGAGTTCTCAACTGATTTTCTCAAACTTGGCACGTACGTACGTAGAGGCACTAGAGGAGAGGTGGTTTCTTGAATAAATTTTGTAAACTCTTCTGACATTATACTTATGTACTTACTTTTCTAAAGTCAATTTTTAGCATTTTTCCCGAACCTCCGAGGTCGGAATAAGTTATTCTTCAAAACTTGTCATATTTTGAAAAGCTGTAAAAATAATTTAAAATATATCAGTTTTTCGAAATTTTTCTAATCTTCAAATTTCCTTAATTTCGAAAAATTGATAGATTTTAAAAAAATTGTACTGTTTTCAAAATTGACAGTTATTTAAAAATTTATTTCGAAATTATTCGCTTTTCTGAATGCCAATTTCTTACAATTTATCACTTTTATACTTAAATTTTGTAAAACCTTCAAAATTTGTTCAATTTTCATTCTATTCAATTTCTTGAAAATTCGTTAGTTTTTCATTTTTTTTTTTCACCATATACCGACGAATCTCCCGCTTATCTTCGCCATTGCAATTTACGAATAATTTATTCGATTTCGATGGAAAAAAAAGAAAACGTATAGCCTTCGGTAAAAAATTCGCCGCGAAAGTACGTGCGTATAGCTGCGGTGTTCGTATATACGCGCCTAACTCGAGCATGATAATTAATGAGAAATAAAACGGCCATATCTTTCCTCTGATTAAAAGCTCGTTGCGGGTTAATGGATGCGAAGAATTGATCTTGATAAATTAGTTCTCGTCGAATTATTCGCTAGAATTCGTACCGAAAGTGTACAGCGGAGCGCGCCGTCCGGTGGTATTCTAATAAATTTCTCCGCTGGAATATTCTTCTTTAACAAATTGACGTCGGGAAGCGTTTTGAGTTGGGCGAATTCTTTTATTCTTCTATGCAGCTGCTGCTGCCGTTGTTGCAGTGGGGCGTTGTACGATTTAACGAAGTTGAGCAAAATTAAAGGTCCACTTTGGTAACGCTTGGTTAGGTAGATTTTTGTTCGGTTGAGAAACGAATAGAATGTAAGATTTCAGGTTTTTAAGTAATGTTTATTTAATTTTTTTTTTTCAATGAATTTAGCCTTGGGAAGGAGCATACAAAAATACAAAACACAAGAAAAATGGGAAGTTTTTGATCGATTTTTCGTCAATGAAATAATTTACGCAGATCATTAAAAAAAATTTATTTCTTTTCAAAGACTTCTTATTAACTTACGTTGAATGTAGTTTTCTTTGTATCGGCTTATTCTTTGTGAGTAATTATTAGGTAAGTGGGGTTATGTACGCTTACGTGAGATTCTCTCCTTCGTTCAATATACCTAACCTATAAAAATTCCATGAAACAGTCGACTAAATTCGCAGGTAACTGTTTTCACATTTTAATCGAATTTCTTGAACGAAGTTTATTCAAACAAAATTACATCAAAGAATAGAAAATAACGCAACAAAATTGAACCTCTTTGTGGGTGACATTTACGTCGATTCGGGACATTTTTATTTACCACTCGTTTAATTTTTTAACGAATTTGCTCAACGGTTAGGTAGGCCATCGATTTGATGTAAACGGGGGTCCATTATCAGATAAAATTGTTTGGATCGGACCAAACTTGTCAATGAATTTTTGCACACACCGAATAGTCGCTTCAGCTGTTGCATTTTTGATAGGATAATTATGATACAGTGGGGTGAATTTTGTAAAATGATCCATGGCGACTATGATCATTTTACGTACTTACAACCACCACGAGCCTGCGGTAAAGGATCATAGAAATCCACGCAATCGAGCCCATCACGCTTCGTGGTTTCGATAGGGTACAATAGGAATCTTTTTTGCCAAAGGAAACGGCCATTTTCATCTCGTTTCATCTTTGGAGTCTTTTAGATGAGTCTAGCACAAACTGTTTTACTAGAACATCCTTCAACTGTGCATCATCCAAGCGATTTATACGTTTCTGGTAACTTTCGAGACCCTTGTATGTACTCTATATGTAGTTGATTTGGAGATAACCTGGTATTGATTGCGACTGATCGAATTTGAAAATGAAAAAAACACATTTTTCCTGGATCGAATTACGCGAGTCTAAGAGCAGTGCCGACGCTTCCGCCATCAGAAAGGGCGTCGAGAAAAATGCGAAAAACCGCAAGTACTTGCGGGGACACAAATGAGGATCTTGAGGGAGAGAGATGAATATTTATTTGTTCATCAGTACGGCGACTAGTTAGCGCTTTTACGATCTGTCGTGGGGGTTTCCAGCTAGAATTTGGCAGAGGTAGGCAAAAAATTTTAAAAACCTACAAACTGATAAACTCGGAAAATTTGGTTTTCACAACGGACAGCAGAACAATCTTCTCTTGAGTGCGTTGGAATTGTACTCAGGTGGCACGAGGGGATCTTGAGGGAGAAACATCGTATCACATGCCGATCTTGGGAGAGTTCTTGGTGCTCTCTCAATCTGGAATCAGTGAAAATCACTGAAAAAAGTCAGAACTGCGGCACAGGAGAATCGGTGAAAAAAAATCACTAAAATTTCAGTGAATTTTCACTAATTTTTCACCAAATGTCGGAAAAATAACTGGAAAATCGGTGAAAATTCACTGACATTTCAGTGATTTTTTTCACTGATTCCCCTGTGCTGCAATTTTGTCTTTTTTCAGTGATTTTCACTGATTCCAGATTGAGGGGGTATGTTGATCCTGACACATTTTGACGCCAAAAATCTCCCTCCTCCTATTTATTTCTCGTTGAGCCCTGAAATGAACTGATTCGACCGGATCTATTCAGTGAAAAATCACTGATCTGCAATCAGAATTGCAGCACGAGAGCCAGTCGGTGAAGGAATTTGCTGATACGGAAATCAGTGAAAATATCACCGATATTGCAGTGGAAAAATCACTGACATTGCAGTGAAAAACTCAGTGAAAATATCACTGATTTTTTTCCACCGAAATATCAGTGATATTTTCACTGATTTTTTGACTGCAATATCAGTGATTTTTTCACTGAGATATCAGTGGTTTTTCACTGAAATATCAGTGATTTTTTTACTGCAATATCAGTGATGTTTTCACTGAAATATCAGTGATCTTTTCACAGATTTCCGTATCAACGAATTTTTCACTGATTGGCTCCAGTACTGCAATTCTAACTGCAGATCAGTGATTTTTTTCACTGAAATATCAGTGATTTTTTCACTATCAGTGATTTTTTCACTGAAATATCAGCGATATTTTCACTGATTTCTGTATCAACGAATTTTTCACTGATTGGCTCCAGTACTGCAATTCTCACTGCAGATCAGTGATTTTTCACTGAAATATCAGTGATTTTTTCACTGAACCATCAGTGATTTTTCACTATCAGTGATTTTTTCACTGAAATATCAGCGATATTTTCACTGATTTCTGTATCAACGAATTTTTCACTGATTGGCTCCAGTACTGTAATTCTAACTGCAGATCAGTGATTTTTCACTGATTTCAAATAACCTACTCATTGCCAAATTATAAAAATTCCTTTTGATTTAATTTTCTTCAAATTGCATTTGCCCCTTCAATTTTCAAGAAAGGCGACTTGTTGATCTGACATACTTTATTGGTGGCGTATCGGAATTTCAGGTTCAGCCAACCTCTCATCGGATGACCGGACACCCTGTATATTGAACATTTTTACATCCTAATGAAAAATCGACGATGAAAACAAAACATAGAATTGATTTTCAAACGAAATTTATTATCAAAAGTCAACTTATCTGTTGCAAAACCGCTTCTTATACTTACACACCTGAAAATTGAAAAGTCATCTTTCGGTTCAGTAAGATATGGCGGAAATCAAAACAAACGATACAGTTGAGCTGACGCGACGCGAGAGTGAATCAGTTGCACAAAATCAGTCCACATCGCTCATCGCACGCGGATCACGTCCGATGCACTCGTCTCATTTTACGCATAAAAAATGATGAATGAAACCGCACATTATTCTCGTATAGCGTAAAACACAAATAACCGCAACTCGAGCCAACGTTATAGTAAAACCACCCTTACACTCGTATAAACTCGCGTATGTCTTTTTGGCACACCATGCACACGTTTTGAAATTTCGATACAATGAATATTCGACGAAATCTCCATCAATTGGTATAATAAAATACATTTCACGTTCGCGCGCCATATAAAACCAGCGATGGTACATTCCACGTCGTAAATGTGGAATTGAAATTTGCATTATCGTATCGTAATATCGATATAGATGGCCAAGAATATTGCAACTTGCCGGATCTTGGGCGAGGCGAAGGGAAGGGGGTAAATGCGAGATACAAATACCTACAAATAAAGAAGCAATAACTATAAATATAGGGACTCTTAATTGGTAACGTGATTCGATGAAGGGAAATTTATTACGATCAAAGTGTACATCTATATTTACAGTTGTAGGTACGTTGGTCTTGGTATAGATATAAAGTTAAACTTGAAGTATGACCTGAAAAGTAGAGTATCCTTTCCAAGTATTCAGTAAGATATACATTAGAGGAGCAAAGTTTTTAACAAATGTATTAACGAAGCTACGCGCCACGTTAGCATTATACGTATAAATCACGAGTACGTTGTACTACATACACATTGTGTCGTATATTTTATACGAGCTTTCGATACGTACTTAAATGTATATATACGTGTGGACGTACGTGTTTTATATACAACTCGCGTATGCTCGAGTCGCAGAGTCGTACGTACGTATAATACGTTATTAGAATTTTTTTTTCAGCCACTCTTTAACCGTATTCTGCTCTGCTGGCTATATATATGGCCATGACCGTTGGAAATAATTTCATCTTCCCAACAGTGTCAGATTGAAGTAGGGCTATCTGTACTTAATACGATCTGGGAGGCTTATATTTTTAATTTAATTTACTCGTAATTTCGCCCATCAAGCTCTCGTATAGATATAATATTAGCGCAAAGCGTACAATTTATGATCCACTCACGTCTCCGTTCATTATTTTTTCGGCCGGCTGAGCTAATCCGATGATTGAAACTGGACTGCGAATTCGCCTAAACACTGGCACTAACCACGCTATTTCTCAATTACGAGTACACGAAGATGACTCGCGAACACCGCAATTTACGCAAACGTATGCACGTACGTACGAATGCCGGCGCGAAGCAACATATACCGACACTACACTTTGGCGTACGTAATATAGACGATGGAAAAAAGCAATTTTCGCGGACACTTCGATACTATGCTGCTGGTAGAATACGACTAAGTTAGACTGAGGAAAAACTAAACGTAAGTAGAATGGAATGGAAGTGAACGCGCAACTCCATCGTTTAGTGTCTTGCCGTGAAGGTGATGAGCGGCTCGAAGGGATCGGAAAAAATGGTCAACGTTTACGCGAGGTATTCGCTGTACTCGATAACGTGCCGCAATAAAAATCAAAATGATGTATTTGACGTAGACGTAGACGTACGAGGTGTTTAATATTTTCTTTGCACCATACATAGATAATTCGATATTGTGGACGGGTTTATGAAAAACAACACACGACCCAGAGTAAGGAAAATTTTTATAAAATTAGACCAATTGTCAAAAAGTAAATGAATACTCTGGTGTGGCGGGCGGGGGGGGGGGGAACTAAAAATTTCAGGGGGTATAAGCTGCACCCTCTGATGTTTTGGTGAATACTAAAAAATACGCACTGGTACGGTTTCAAAAAATTGTGCGGGGTCGACATTTCGTTTTATTGAGTAAGTGTAGTAATCGGAGTCGATAACAAAGGAGTTATTGAAATTATTCATGAGCAAATCCGTGTAAGTATTTATACATTCGCCAGTTAATTCTTCTTCACGAGCCAATTTGGCAAGTGGGATTTTTTCGAGCCTTGAGCGAACTTCTCGCATGCTCTATGTTTTGGTGAATTTTTGAAAATCGAATTCGGCCGGAAATCATGGTTGAAAATTTTACATAATTGAGCTAGAATTTCGAAATTTAATTTATAGCCTACCATATATTCGACCCACTGAATCGATTGGAGGTGATTTCGAGCCGTCATTTAGCCTCCAGCAAGTTCAAAGACTGAGATAAATGAAAAATTTCTTTAAAAATGACATTTTGGGGCTGAATAATTATGGACTATCTCCGCGTAATATGACACTCGGGTTGAAATTTTTTTGAGCTATACATAAATGAATTTCAACTTACCTATTGTCCTAATGGATTGAAAATCAGCTAGGAATTTTTTATGTTTTTTTTCGACAATCTATTTGAATCAGTCAAAAAAGTCAAAATTGACTGATAAAATAGAGGAAACTGAGTCACTAACAATCAGTGAAATTCTACGACTTAATCAGTAAGATTTCACTATCAATCGGTGAAACATTACTGATTCAATTGATTCGGAAATTTCTTCCATAACTACTGAATAGAATCAGTAAAAATTTTAATTTACTGATCCCATCACATCATCAGTAATTGTGAAAAATTACCGAGTCAAAAATAAAAATTTACCGATTGAGTCAGTAATTTTTTTGCTGATTTATATCAGTGACTCAGTTCTCCCTTCTCAATCAGTCAATTTTGGCTAATTTAAATTAAGAGAGTAGATATACTCGCATGAAGAAAAAAATCGACAATTCGAGTTGAACTACTTATTCGCGGCTATCGGCAAAAATATACACAAAAAATGAGAATGAAAAATCGAATAAACGGACAGGCAACGAATCCTGCCACAGCTGATCGTCCCGTCCAGCTGGGCTGATCATCCTGCAGCCGCTTACGGGTGCTTGGCGGAGCCTCTACCAATGGGGCCGCTGCCTGAGTAAGAGAAAACCAAAAGTGAGCTTCCCACCGATCGCGTGAGAAGCCTGGACGATGTCCACTCCACACACAGACGAATTTGGAATCAGTAAAAATCACTGAAAAAAGTCAGAATTGCAACACAGGGGAATCAGTGGAAAAATCACCTAATTTCCGCAGATTTTTCAACGAATTTCACCATTTTTTGAAAAATCAGTGAAATTCGCTTAATAATCAGTGAAAATTCACCGAAATTTCAGTGTTTTTTCACTGATTCCCCTGGGCTGCAATTCTAACTTTTTTGAGCGATTTTCACCGACTCCAAATTGAGAGAGTACCTACCTCAACAGCCGCGTTGCTGTGGGGAATCAAAGCAAACATACCTACCAGTAAAATCAAAAAAAAAAAAAATGAAAACAATTTAGATACCTACTTACATGGATAGAAAAAAATAAAAAAAAAATTGAAAACAACTTATTTAAAAAAAACTGTCGCCGCGAGGAATATAATAATTGACCTGAAAAAAAAACAAAAAAAAACTGCCGCATGGTGAACAAATGAAAATAGCATCACATACCTAGTAAAAAAAATAAAATAAAATTCATACGAAATTGAAAAAAAAAAAAAAAAACAGTTTGAAAAAATTAACGTAAGTTATTTAGAAATGAAATCGCGTCGACGTGAAGTTGCCCGGATCTAATATTGTCCTCTGCTGTTCGAGTACCCTTTCTTCCTCCTGTACTGTAAACTCTCTCGCTAGCCTCGCTTGAAGCTGGTATTGCGAAAAGGTACCTGGCCGCAACCTGACCAAATTTGGAAACTTTTGATGGAAACCCCTTCAATTTTTCCATCCATAATTGGCCCTTGATGTCCTTTTATTATTCGATATTCGGTTACTTCCTTATAAGCTTTAGATTTTTTCAAAACTCAACTGTGGATTGGATAAGTAGTTTCTTTTTTATTGATGCGGCTGTCGGGAGGGCCTATGATTGAAAGAGGCAAAAACTGAGTCGCTATCAATTGGTGAAAAATTACAGATTCGGTCGGTGAATTTTTATGCTTTTGAATAAGTAATTTTTTCCACAGTCACTGAATGAATCAGTAAAAATTTTAATTTACTGATGAATCAGTAATATCTAATTATGGAAAATTACTGATTCAAAAATGAAAATTCATCAATCGAATCGATAACTTTTACTACCTGTGACTCAGTTTTACTTTTTCAATCAGTCAATGTTGACAGATTAAAATTAAGAGAGTATCGCAAACATAAGTATAGTTTCAATCAATAAATTTCTCTGCCATTTGGTGAAGAATTACTGATTTAATTAGTATGTTTTTATTTTTAAATCAGTAATTTATTCCCATGATTATAAATTACTGATTTAAAAATGAAAATTTACAAATTGAATCGGTAGTTTTTGTTCTTCTTCGGGTTCCTAACCTGTTTCTTAACTTCTGGTAAGGGCGCGAAACTCCGTTTCTATTTCTACTTCTTCTCTTCTGATTTCTTCGGCTTTTCTCCGTATTTCATCATGAATTTCCATGTTCGTTACAACATCATCGTCGTGCAATCTCCTTCAGAGTGCGTTGGCCATATTGTCAGTCACAGTGCCATCAAGTTCCCGGATACTGGCTTGAACCATCCTCTCGCGAAGATCATTTTTGGCCATTGCCCAACCAGCGTTATCAGCGACCCGAACGCACTCACCAAAATGGCTCCGAGAAAGCTAATCCACGCATTCGAGTTTACATTCACATTTGAAGAATAATTCGATTCGATTCCAGCGGGCATTGTTATTTGAATTTGTAGTATTAAACCCTGGGGGCATTATGAATGATCAAGTCCCCAGGGCTCCGTCTCACTTTGATACTTGCCTTGAAAATTTAACCAGCTACTTGCTTTGCTTTCTTTAATTGCTCTATTTTGCTCATCATTAATTCTGTGTAACAAGAGTTGTGATAGAGATGGCGACACGTTTTCATAATCACGACTCGCTCTTCCGAGTCCGGTATTAAAGAAGCGTGCTTTACTTTCAAATCCAGATGATTGGCCGATATTTCTCTCAAGTCTTTTCAGGACTACTAATTCTTCTGTTACCGTTGTAATGATTCTGTCATCAATTTCTTTCACCTTTTGCATTTTTTCTTTTTTTCTGGCGCCCCCCGTTGGGCGATGTTTTGCTTAAACACGCGTTTCACTTTTTTCAGAAAGTCGGAAGGGCCCAAAGAAAAACAGTTGTGAAGAGACGTCAAAAGACTACAAAAAAATTTTTTGGGTTTCTGAGTTGAATATCCATGGAACGGATGGGGTTCAAAATTTTCAAATTTTTCAAAAAAATGAAAAAATATTGTTTTAATTTTTTTTTTGGTTTTTTGGTGATGATTGGTCGTGGTACACCCATTTATAAGAAGGGAAAAAATTTTGGCTTCTTTCGATCCTTTCAATGATTTTACGTCATTTTTGAAAATCACCGAAATTTTCGTTTTTCAAAAACTTCTAAAAAAGGCAAAAAATCAGCTGAAATATTTTTTTTTTCGCTCATAAATGAATATAGCAGAACTATCAAGACCTTATCATCAGAAAAAAAAAATTTTGAAACAACTTTTTTTTGGACTTTTATGGGAATTTGAAAATTTTGAAATATTGAAGTCAGAGATCCAAAATTTTTCTACAGTCGTTTGACGTCCCCTCGCAACTTTTTTTTGCTAGGCCTACAACTTTCCTAAAAAAGTAAAAGACAATCCACCCTACAGTATACTTACAATATACTTACATAGAAAAAAATTTCTTTCAGTGACTCTGATGTTTTGTATGCTTATTTGAATCGGTCAATTTCAACTGATTCAAATTAAGAGAGAAGAGGCAAAAAAAAACATCATGAATGCAATAGCGAGGAATTCCATTGGCACGAAAGTCCGCGAAAAATCATACAATTTGCAAACACGACGACGAGGAAGTCATAGCTCGGAAAAAAGTACCTACCTACGTATTTAATTGAAAAATATATTAAAAGACGACTCTCGAATCGAATAAGTTTTTTACCCGATATCATCGTTATACTCTGCAACATGCAAAGTTCAAATTCGTTTGCAAAAGTATAAAAGTGGAAGTAATCGTCTCTCGTCATTTTCACGTACCTACTTAGCTAGGAATCTAGAGCATCTACATGCAAAAAGCAGCAATTGGAAAAAAAGCTCGCAGTCGACGATCGAGTTTCCACTTCAGTTGTACTTACATAGATTGTCGAAGGCGAAAGAGAGAAAAAAAAACGAATGCTTTTTTAATCAAAAGGCAGCAATGGCGAGAATTTGCTTCTCTTTTTTTTTATTGTCGATGTTTTTTACAGAATTATACCAACGACGAACGCAGTACGTACATTCGGTGTACGTTTCAAGTCTCCATTGCTGCTCGACAGCTGGTTTCAAAATTCGTCGTCGTCGTCGTTTTTTTAAAGTTGACTTTGATGGGTATCCGTTTACGTGGCGTATACACGAAGGTACCTCTACCTATACTATACGTACGTTTGCACAATCTGGACTAAATTTAACACATTTATCAAGTTGCTTCGTGTCGCATTACCATTAATCATTTACGTCTGCGTGTCTCTGTCTCTGCTAACAACACCTTTCTCGCTGTGTGGCGCATCTAAACGTCGAGACGACGCGAAAATTATCGCAGCTTTGTGCTCGACTTCTTCGCAATTAGCATGAAAGTGGGGGTTTCATCTGGCGTAGGGTTGTTTTCAACTGCGAGACAGGCGAAAAAAGTTGAAACGTTCGTTTTACCCAAAGAGTATGCTTGATGTTTCGGTAGGTACGTATTATTACCTAGACGTTGCTAGTACCTAGCTACGTAATTAAGAGAATAAACGAAAGGATGCCAGCGAAGATCAAGCAGGGAAACGAATGCTGGATGAGGGAAATCACGACGAAGGAGAAGAGATGAAAGAAACGTGGAAACAGGTCAGGTCCTTTGGTAGAAGTCGTTTCGCTATGAATATTTTTTATTAGAGCGACTAAAATTTATCTGGTGTTTTTTTTTTTCAACATTTGGCGATTTTTCAAATTTTGAAATTTATTTCGTTGAATTTTTGATTTTTTCAAAAATTAAAAAAAATTGAAAAAAAATTTTTAATTATTTTTCGAACGATTTAGACCCGAGGAAACATTCCCGAATACTCCTACGCCACTCCGAAGTATCTAGCTACCTAAAAACCTGAATAGAAATAGCGGTAAAGTACATTTCTCGGCCAGCGAATTCTGCGCCAGGAGCCGCAGGCGATCGCAGTGCTTGTTTTGCTGACGCGAATCGTATAGAATAAACATTATATTCCCATCGGGCACCTACTACAGAACGTACCAACAGAAGTTACGAGTACAACGGTTTAATGATTTACAACCTGTCAGTGAAGTAAAATAATGAGGTTTAAAGGTACCTACCTAGCCCAATGATGGAATATGCGAGTGTTATGGGCTTTGTATACCAGACCAATTTACTATATAGACGTTATGTTTCCCGTATAACTATACGGCCCGTCAGTCGTCAGCTTTGGAAAGTAGGCGGGGGGAGGGGGTAAAAAAGTGAGCCGTCTGGTGGGCTGGTACGTGGCGATGGTAGAAGAAGGGGGTTACTTTTAACTAAATTAATTTTACTTTTCATTGCGGTCGTAATTTCATAACATAAATCTTGCCAGCTAATGTGCACTGTGCAGTTTACCTTTTGAGCTGTGAACGTTAAAAATTTCGTAGAATTTTTTTTTTTTAGGCTTTGAGACGTGTACTTATGGTGGAGTGATTCATTTTGTGGAGAGTTGGAAAATGAAGGTTTTTTTTTGTTGTTGAAAAGATTAATAATTTCTTTAACCTCTGGGTTCTTTCGTCGTGTTTTAACTGAGCTCTTTTATGAAGTCTGGTTAACATTCGATTCGATTTTTCAATAATATTTTGCGAATCTGTTGCTGTACTTCGATGTGTACTGCGATAACCTGTAATAAAATCAATCTACGTCCAATTTTCGTTTATTGGTTCGTTCGACGTTGCGATACCATATTTAATTTTACCATACCCGGTACCGATATGGCCAAACATATGTAATAACCACGTCTGTATGGTATAATATTTGTTTATTGATGTATCGTACAACAGATACGCGAGTACAATTGCACTCTACGGATACGTAGACGTACGATAGAGGAACTAATATGGATATTGCGGTTCGTGTTCGGTTAACAGCGTACACGTTCTCGTAGCTTACGTACCAGCATATAAGAATGAAACAAACGGAGCGTATAAAATTGATAAAAAATTTAATAAAGTCGACTTTCTCGCGTGTATGTAGTTTCGCTTTGAAATACGCGAATTTCGGCGAATATTCTTATCACGCTCGAAATATGTGTAAAATAAAACCAGAACAAAGAGTAAGAGATTGGGTCTGAAGTCGAATTCTGCGACGTTGATTCGATTCGAGCATTACGTAATTTGAATTTTTCTGCCTTTTTTTTTTTTTTTTTTTGCAAAAGGAGTTGGGCGTCATAGGTAAAAATCCATTTACCATGAATGTTCAACAAGTTGAAATTTTCGATTTTTATGTTATACCTATGTTCGGCAATTCGTTTCGTAAAAGTATATTTCAAACGAACTTAGATTATTGTGCAGCGATAAAATTGAGCGAAAAAACGCGTCGGGTTGAGAATCGTCTTTCAGTGAGTATTTTCCAATTAAGAAATTCCTTCGACTTTCTCGTCGTATTTGCACATTGCGCATTTTTAATTTACGTTCATTTTTTCCATCAGCCATCTGACTCGGGTTGTAGATTGAATTGTTGCAAAGTGAGAAGGTTCGTTGGATTACAAAAAATCTATATCTATGGTGAGGTGGGACATATGAGCGTTTCTTTATTATTTCGAGTTTGCGTCGAAATTCTCGAGTTGATTGAATAACGAGAAAACTGATATTTTATTTATTTATTAAAATTTTTTATCGAAGCACGTGAATTAGCCTTTGAATGAAGAAATTTCGACGTTCGCACGAAAGATTCTGGCTTATTTGACGAAATGTGAGATTTATTTGGATTGTTATTTAGTTAATTGAATATGGATACGAGAAACTTACCGAATGATTCTTGATAACTAGCTGTACCTATTATAGGGCCTTTCATTTTCACGTCATCACTTCTTATCACTCGAACTGGTGTTCAAACGAAATGAATTTTTGTACAGGTTTAATGGGGGAATCATGTATATTTAATGATTTTTCAATTTTTATGGCGAAACTATTAGAGTTACGAAAAATTTGAAGAGAACTTACCAGAAAGAGAATGAAAAATTCTATCGGGTGAAATAAAAAAAATGAAAAGAATTGTCGTAAAAACCGCATTTTTTGAAAATTTTTGTTCTTCAGTAATAGAATTTAGGAAGTTTTTCTTTTCTTTAGGCAAAAGTATGAGGTTTACGAAAATTTTGAAGAGAACTTAATTTAAAGAGAATAGAAAATCCTATCTGTTGAAAAAGAAAAAGAAGAAAAAATCGAAAAAGTACAGTTTAGGAAGTGAAAAATTCTCAATGTACAGATTTTTTCACGCAAATAAAAAACAAAAAATTATATCTACACTTCATTAGATGGCATTTTTTATTTTCTTCAAATTAAGTTCTCTTCAAAATTTTCGTAAACCTCATACTTTTGCCTAAAG
>FIZT01012114.1:0-13422 GCA_900065295.1 Paracoccus marginatus | reverse complement strand
GAATTTTGATCCAAGAAGGATGGCGATTGTCTAAGAAGATGCAGAAACTCAAATTGCATCTTTTAAACTTGGTGTGAAGTTTCTCACCCCATTTTGACTGGTTAAAAATCACAAAAAACAAGCGTTTTTTTCAAAAGGAGGTGCACTTTGAGGACCTCCTCCTCCTCTCCTTGTGCACCTAGGAGGCTCAATTTTTTTTTGGGATGTCCCCCACTCAAAGTAAACTACCCCACCAAATTTGGTCAATTTATTTTGAAAATAGGAGTATATGATTTTTTCAAAATAACGTCAGTTTTACAATTTTGAGAAATTTGTAATCTTTCAAAAATTTGCAAGTTAGTTATGCTTTCGAAACACTTTTAAAAATTTATAATTTTTTGACAATCAACTAGATATCAATTCTCAATTTTAATTTGTTAATCTGCATTTTTTCAAAATTTGAAATTTCCCAAGAAATCACATATTACTCCATCAAAAAATTGAAATTTAAAAAAAAAATTTGTAGGTATTTGTCAAGGATTCAAAATTTTTTGCGTGATATTTTGAGAGTAATGTATGTGTATTTCTTTTTTTGAAGTTTTTATTTTATGCTCTTTTCTTCAAAATTCTGTATTTTTGTTGTATTAAAATTTTTTCTAGTACTTAGGTACATAGGTATTTTGAGAAATTTTCGAAAACTCACTCCAGACGATTTACGAAATGTTCAAAGTGTTTTTTAGACTAATTCGACATCGCTGAACACGAATCTGGAGTCGATTTTTAAATTGGAAGCGTTTTTCAAAATTTTGAAAAATTCACCAGAAATAAGTATCTATCTACCTAATTGTGAAAAAAAAACCAAAAATTGAAAAAACATCGAGTGAGCTCAATTCCAGAACCAAATTCGAATTCTACGATCCGAGATTAGTCAGAAAAAGCTATTGTTTCTTTGTTGCACAGCGGGAATAAAAAAATTAATTTTTTTTTTTCAAACTGCATGTAAAAAGCCATCATAACCTTCGGATAGTCAATTTTCAAAAACTTGCCCCCTCCAATTAGAAAATGTTCAAAAAATTGGAAGCGTTTTTCGAAATTTTGATTCTATTCAAAATGCATGTGAATCCCTGACAGTTAGATCCAGTGTGGATTGTGGAAGTTGAAATGAGTACGTAGGACCCTATAATACTCGTAGCAAAAACTTACATCTGATCAATTATCACATATCACGATCCCATCTCTTTGGCGTATTTTCAACTCAACGTGATGATAACTTCTCCCCTCGCAAATAATGAAAATAAGCAATAAGCGTACAAAAATAATATACTTTTTGTATATATAACAGCTGAAAACTTCATCTAGAAAATAGTAAATAATATAATACTTGATAAAAAAAAACGACAGCAGCGAGCAAAAAAATCTAAATAAAACACCAGCAGCTTGTACCATACCGAGACAAACGAATCTAGCATTTATAACCATTTTCGCATCGTCTTACCGGAAACATCATCGTCGTCTGGCGCTTCTTGCCGTTCAATTTGCTTAGTGGCTTGTACGTAAATGAAGGTGAATAGTAAACAGTTGAGATTCGTCAACTTCATTACGTCATTCTGTACAGAACAAAAAAAGAAAACAAAAAAATCTTAATACAATTACTCTAACCGTACGTACCATCCGGCTACACTCTCCATTCTCTCCCTACATCGATAGCAGCAATAAGTATATTGCAAACATAATAGACGAAGTGGAAAAAGCAAGACGAGATAGAAAAAAAAAAAAAACAAAATAGAATCTACGCGGGCACTCGAGCAGACGCCATCGTCAGCACCATGCTGAAAAAAAATTATAAATACGCGACTACGCGAGGTACTCTTTAATACAAGAGAAAAAAATTTACACGTTAAACGAATACAGATTGTCTTATTCTTCGGTTTATAAACTCGACAAACAGGGAGGGTATTCCACGTTTGGCGAATCGAACGGGGGGGACGACGACGTTGTAATTATTTTGCCTCGTGTTTGCGTTGTTTTTTCGGTTCCCTCTTCGGTATAATTTTTTTCCCGTTCTATTATTTTTTTTGTAAATGGAATTTGATTACTGCGAAGGTCTACTCTCTTACGCCCCGAGAGCTCGGTTCGTTTCCAAGTGCGGAATGGAATTTTCACCAATAGTTACCGCTGTCTGTGCCCTGCGAAGGGGCCGGGTTCTCTTCGCGGAGCATGTGATTTTCATATTTTCACGCGGCGACTTTCTCATTAACGCGAGATTTTTTTCGAAAAAAAAAAAAAAAAGGTTCTTGGAAATTATACGCGATGATAATTCGCGTGTATACGACCAAAGCTCGAGTTGTTTCGAAAAAATCTGCTGCGATATGTGGGCTACCGGGTTGTGTTTTTTTCCCTTTTCGCATAAATTCGCGTCGTCGTGTATAAATATATGAAAGTGTAGAGAACGGCGCGGTGCGTGGTCTCTGGCGAAACCCTTTGTGCTACGTTCGCGATAAGCCGAGTTTTATAGCTTGATGAAATTAATCGCGTAAATTTTGGCGGCATATGGGCTTGGTGGACTCGTTTGTTCGTTATAAATTACGCGAGTATTGTGCGATAAATTCGACACCCTTTGGCCTGTGTGGGTCGTGTAAACCCGCAACCGGTTCGTTGAAGCGGGTCGTTTCGAAATACGTTCAATTAATGGTGAAAAATTGTCGTAAAATTAGACCAAAATACGAATAAAAATTTTTCTAATTACTTGTTGAGGCGGATACAAGATGTAGAATTCGATCAAAACGAGCAACTCCTGATTACGTAATTTTAATGGCAGAGACGACGAAACGCACCACCGAGAGCTACAGTTCGGGACACGTACGATACTCGAACACGTTACGACGATACTGTGTACGACGTTACGGTCTCGGTCGCCGCGTAAGTACACGCCACAGAGCGAGAGAGTACGTTTACGTCTCGCAGGTGGAGTGTCGGCGAAGGAGCGGGGAAACTCGAAGCGCAACGCAGCCTTTTTTCTGGCCGCCCAACGCTGTGAATTTTTTTCGAGCATGCTCTCGCTGCCGAGATGGCGAATTGGCCGCAAGTATTTTCGCGATTATGGGATGCGTTTCGCGATGGAAATTTCGCGAAATTACGTTCAATCGTATTATTTGTATTCCACGCATAACGATATCGTTGTTTTGTTTTATTTTCATTTATTATTTCATTGGGTAATTTCTAACCCTCCTCTCGCCATCGTCCAATTTCCCCATCGCGAGTGAGAAGAAGATGAAGCGAGGGTGGGACGCGCATACGACGAGCACGATGACAGACCGGGGTTGGGTGACGACGAAACGTTGATCTCCATCTATATGACCATAAACAGGGATTTCATTTTCATTGTCTTATTTTTATTAGGAAATATTCGATGGCTTTTGCGAGCTTTTTCTATTTACCCGACGAGTGCGGTACGCTTTTACGAGTATCATTTTCCATCTGCGGCCGACCAGCCAGCAGCGGGTTGTGTGCGTATGTGCGCTCGACATTTATGACTTCTCCAGACCGACCGATGCGATGGCAGGAGGAGACTGGATGCACGGAGGAAGAGTAAGATGTATCGATTTTGTGCGTGCGATTGCATCCGCAGCGTGTAAATTGAATAGTTAAATGGTCGCGAGTTGCACGGAGGGGGTAAGGGCGAGGAGGAAGAGGTCGTCTTATCTTTATTCTCGCGCGTGTATAGATTGGATGAGAATTTTTTCCATTGTGCACTCACGAATGGTTATTCAATTAGAAAATAAATTGGTATCGTTGGAAAGTGTCCGCGAAGGGAGAGGGAGTGTCATTTTTTAAATTTGCAAATAGATTCGAAATGGTGGGAATTCTCCTTCGCGAGACCTGGTAAATGTATGGAAATTACTTATTCTGCTCGTTTTGACGATCGTCCTCTCTTATTGCGGACTTGCAAAGTACTCGTAAAGTGGAGGAGAAGGGTGTCGTGGTTTTCTTTATTGTTCTGTGTATAGCGTGACAGTCTGGAGTCGTTCGATGTAAAATATTGGAATTTTTTCATTTTATTTTTTGTAGTTTTTTTTTTTTTTTTGGTTCAAAGATAATAGATACGAATGGAAGATTCTTATACCAAGATGGGAAAGAGAAAAGCATGAGCTTTGGCGCCAATGCTGATGGGAAATTCCGAAATAACGGCGAATGCCGCTTAGGGTTTTTGAACCAGATGATTTCCCCCCATATGGTCAAAATGTAAGTATTATGAATTTTTTAAGGAAAAAATCCTGTTTTAAAAAATGCCAAAAATTTCATTTTTTCAAACTATGAGCGAAAAGCTCGATTGAAGGGTCTAAATTGAGGTAGTTTGACCTCCTGAACCCGAACCCATAATCAGTTTTTTTATTTGACACTTCTTTGGTACTTTGTGTAGCAAATTACATATTCCAGAAACCCTTAAAATTTTTTCCAACGAGTTTAAAAAATAACACACCATCTCAATTTTTTAATATGTTGATCAGCATACTTGATTGTACTTTACATAATTTTTTTCAGAATTTTCAGGTGATACCATCGTACAAAAATACGAATTTTCAACTTTTTAAGCCAATTTTTGGCATTGAAAAAAGTGACAACACTGATTTCCAAAAAAAAATCCGAAAGCTCTTCAAAAGCCCTACGCATTAGAAAAAATTCCAATATTCTACCTATCACAGTTTTTGAATAATCTCCAACCTTTCTTCAGAAGTTTGACTGCGCAAGTGGGCACAGCTATTAGCTCACCCACCCTCAACCAGCTAGAGAGCTCCGGTTTGTTCCACTCGTCTTCCCTCATTGAGATCTATCCACATAAAAAAAATCGACGACCCCACTTTCCTCTTTGTGAACTAAACGAACTGACACAGAATGCTACACCAATTTTTTTGAGCAAAAAATTGGTGTCCTGAATCAACAAATAGAAATTTTGAAAAAATGAGTCATGATCGGTCAAGCTGGTCAACAGTATGCATCGTTCATTTTTGTAGACGCCAAACCACGCTTTTTTGGATTTTGGACCATACTTCTGGATAAGCGGAAATTCTAAAAGTTTCTGAAGGCTCCAGAAACTCTCTAAACCACTTCCAATCGATTTGGTGGGTCAAAATGAGGGTGAAAATCAAATTTCAGATATCTAGGTCAATTGGGTGAATTTTTTTTTCAACGGCCCAAATTCAATTTTTAAAAATTCTCCTAAAATTGGGGGGGGGGGGGGTGCAGTTCAGCAACTCAAATTTTAACCTTGGGGATACTTATACTTGCTCTGTCGATCTGTTTTGGTCAAGCTCTAAAATTTTTCACGAGTTGGGCTACAATTCCTTGTCAATTTCGCTAAAAAATGAAGAAAATCATCAAGTTCCTGAAAACGCTGCTGAAACACTTTGGACCATCAGAAATAATTTTTATCTTTGCCATTTCAGAAGCACCAGAAGTTTCACCCTCGAAAAGGAAAAAACTCCGGTCAGAGATCTTCACTTACTTCGCTGAAATTGAGAAAAAAATTCAAATCTCTCAGAAATGCAACTAGTACTTTCTTCTTCCTTGTGTTGTGTTACCTCGCAATTCGCATGTGGGATTACGCAAAATGATGATGTTCTTTTCTCAACCATTTCTATAAAATGATTTAGAGTGGATTTCTAGATTTGCGATGAATTTACTGAAATTAGAAAAAAATTCAATAGTGCTCAGAAACGATATTCGATAATACTTGAGTAAGTATACTCATTTCAATGGAATGCCATTGCTTAATCTCTATGAGGAAGATAATTAAGTATCTACTTTTCATTCGCGTGAAAATGGAAAATAAAATAAAAACCGCGACACAATATGTGTGAATGCAATTCAAACGGTCATATTTCAAAAAAAATACTCGAATATTGCCTCAATAATGTGAAATGTGGTTCAACAAAACGCAGCATAAATCAGAAAATTCTTTCATTTCACGTGATTTAGGTACAAAAAATTATTCAAACAACCAGGTATCGCGTAATACCTGCGTACCTGCGTTGGTGTAATGCACACTTGCATCAATGGTTTCCAAAATATACCTACGCTAATTCACCAGTATTGTGAAGAAAAAAAACGAACTGGGGAAAGGGAAAAAGTCAGAATCATCAATGGGAATGAAAGGGAAAAACTGGCCAAATACCTACGTCAAATTTGGTATTTTATTTTCTTTCCTCACTGCCTTCCATCCATGATCCAAGTGGCCACAGATCTCTCGCAGTTGCAGATTTTAGGATGATTTTATTGACAATAGAGAGAGAGAGAGAGAGAGAGGTGGAAAACATGTTGAATTTTTATGAATGTTTACCCACAAATCCTGACATTCAAGATTGAGTGTTGTGTATGCCTATGCATCGATTGTAACAGAGGTTTATAATTCAAAGCGTATTTAAATTTCACTCGCATTAGTCTTTTTGATTCATTTTACATCATTTCTTCGCCGAATCACTTTCAACATGATGGCCTGGTCTGTGGTGTTGGTGTTTTGTCAACTGTTTTTTTCAACACTTCAGCAAGCATCTGCAACGCCAGCTTCGCCGTCGGTATGTAGGTGTCACATTACCAGTTAGAGTTACGTATTAATGTAATTGCAATAAGCCCATTTTTCATTTAAACAGGATCTAAGCGCGACAATTGTCTACGACGCCATGGACAAATTCTCTCGAGAATTTTTCAGTGCTGTCCTCACGGATCAAATGACTGCCAACAATGCTCTGTCTTCGCGCGTTAACATGGCCTATATTCCATGCCAGACAGCTAAGGTAAATAATTTTTAATCGATAATTCTTAAATTTAGCTTCACTTCAGTACTGATTTTTTTCTCCTATGCAATAAATTAGTTCAGTAATGGAGATATATCCTGTAATGTTGACCCAAAATGTACCTTAAATAAGGTGCATTCTTGCGCCATTCAACAAATCACAGACAAAGTACAACTCGCCAATTACTTAGCTTGTACTATGAAAGATACCAGCGCTCCTCCGGACTATGCAAACGTAGGTATTCTAGGTATTTAGATAAGGGACAAATACATACTGAAATTCAAAAGTAAAAATTACCTATCGAAAATTTACCTTTTTCAGTGCGCCAGTTTGAACAAAGTTAACGATGGCGAACTTCAAAATTGTGCGAATTCTAATACAGGCAGAGATCTATGCAAAGCTCATAGTGAAAAATTAAAAGTCGGCGAAAGGGATATATTGCCGCGAATCATCTTCAAAAAAGTGGCAAGTCTCCATAAGTATTTAAGTACTTCGTAGTCTAAATTAGAATTTTCATTATTTTTTAATTTTTTTTTCAGGAAGATATCAAACCAGATGATTTATTCGAATATTTGGATTATTTCGAAAGCGACCTTTCTGTCGGCCAACTCCAAACAGCTGTTTGCGCACAACTGGAAATTGAACAAAGCACCTAATGTGCCAGAAGAATGTAACAAAGTATGTACCTGATGGAGAGACTATTACATATGTATGTAAGTTGTGCACGCGAAGGTAAATTAATTCGGCCGTGTTCCTTGGTACCAGAAACTCGTCGTAGGAATTTTCTACCAAGCAATGAATGAAAGATCGCAAAAGTGGTTCAGATCGATGGCCCAAATTTACGACAAATTCTCCAACTCTATTGTATTGCAATACCAACCCTGCATGTTTGCAGAGGTAGCTATAGTGTACCTACATTTTCTTATCAATAGTTTTATTTCATCTTTCGCGCATTTGTTTCATTCGAGAATTTCTCACAGTTGACCGGAAGTGGAAGCTTGGATTGCAAAGATGAAAAAGATAAAGATTGCGTGGCTGGAAAAACGCACGCATGCGCGAAAGCATTGCTGAGGGATAATCCAGCCGCTCTTTTCAAGTTTTTGAGTTGTGCCACCAAAGATTCTTCCGCTCTACCTGATTTTCAAAAGGTACCTACTAGAAGACATTGCATCTGAGTAAGGCGTTAAATCAGGCTACAATCAACGTTGATCTGATCATTCAATCTGTTTTAGTGCGCCACCGAAAGCAATGTTGTATACGATACCATTAAAACATGCGCCGATTCTCTGACAGGTAAAACCATCTGTTGGTTTTCTTCCAAGACTCGGCCGAAAACTACCGAAGTTCCGTCATTCAGCTATGAATTGGTAAATAGATGAAATGTATTTTATTCGCCCAAAAGTATTCATAAAATCATCTTTGATAATTTATACTTATAGCTACTCAAATTACGCGATAATTTTTTTCAAAGGTTTTCGACGAAGCGACGAGTAAGAAAACAGCTGACGCGACAGAGTTGACGACCATATTGTGTGAACAATTGAAGCTTCATGGTATTAGTCGTCCTCCAGATTGCGGTCCCTAAAAGTTTAGTACATATTTAATTTCAACCCTGTTAGGCATATGAAATAAATTCATCTCTATATTCTCAACTGAATTTGAAAACACTCGAAGCTGGTCCTTAGGAAAACTCTCAATCTCAATCAGTGAAAATTCACCCAAATTGAGACAGAAGTACCAAAATTTCTATGAGAGATTTTGTACTACAGCAAAGTACCTGACCTACCTCCTATCGAATATTGCACCTAAACATTAATTCCGATTGACAATTTACGCGAAATCATTTTTTCCACGATCGTATCGAAACTCGAAAATACCCTACGCCCTAGACTGCTTTTACTCAGGCTGCCATTTGCACGTGTGAGTACTGTAGATGTAGATATAGGTATCGAATTAGCGTGAATATTTAAATGGTTCGACGCCGCAAAATGCATTATCGTCAGATTGGCGCCAAGTTAGTTTGGTAAATTAGCAAATGGATGTTGGGAGGCGGCTTTTTGATCGTCGATCCTTTGATTTAACTGTTTGCATAGGTAAGTGTTGCACATCTCGTGTCGATGGTTCATTAAAGCAAGTACAGTATAGGTACATACGGTGCGCGTATTATTGAAACGAAGTTATGAGTCGGTACTGAAGGTCTAATAAATTCAATTTTCCAACACCACCCGGGGAAGGGGTGAATGCATCGGTGTTTTTAACTTTGGGGCTCAGAAGGGAAAAAAATGAAAAGCAGTAATTATTATTATTATTACCTAGGTATTATTATTTTGGGTGTGTGGTGGGATAGGGAGTTGAAATGGAAAAAGTGAAATGCCTGAATGAAACGTCTTGAACAATTGAGTAATTTTTAAAAATTTTACAGCTTTGAAAAATTTAGCAATTCTGAAAAGTTGCAAGATTTTGAAAAATTGACACATTTGAAAATTTTGACGGTTTTTGAAAATTTGTCAATTCTGAAAAACTTGGCAGCTTTCAAAATTTATTTTATGTACTATTTTGGACAATTCAGCAATTTTGGAAAATTTGACGTTACTAAGAGTTCTATGGGTTTGAAAAATTTGACAATTTGGAAAAGTTTGATAATCTTGAAAAGTTTGACAATTTTAAAAAATTGGACAATTTTGAAAAATCCGGCAATTTTGAAAAATGATAATTTTGAGAGATTCGACAGTTTTGAAAAGTTTGACAATTTTGAAAAATTCGACAGTTATGAAAAGTTCGACAATTTTGAGAAATTCGACAATTCTGAGAAATTCGACAGTTTTGAAAAGTTTGACAATTTTGAGAAATTCAACAATTCTGAGAAATTCGACAGTTTCGAAAAGTTTGAAAATTTTGAAAAATTCGACAGTTTCGAAAAGTTTGACAATTTTGAGAAATTCAACAATTTTGAGAAATTCGACAATTTTGAGAAATGCGGTAGCTCCAAAAAGTTTGACAATTTTGAAAAATTCGGCAATTTTGAGAAATGATAATTTTGAGAAATTCGACAGTTTCGAAAAATTTGATAATTTTGAGAAATTCGACAGTTTTTCAAAGTTTGACAATTTTGAAAAATTCAACAGTTATGAAAAGTTTGACAATTTTGAGAAATTCGACAATTCTGAGAAATTCGGCAGTTTCGAGAAGTTTGACAATTTTGAAAAATTCGACAGTTTCGAAAAGTTTGGCAATTTTGAGAAATTTGATAATTTTGAGAAATTCGACAGTTTCGAAAAGTTTGACAATTTTGAAAAATTCGACAGTTTCGAAAAGTTTGACAATTTTGAGAAATTCAACAATTTTGAGAAATTCGACAATTTTGAGAAATGCGGCAGTTCCAAACAGTTTGATAATTTTGAAAAATTCGACAATTTTAAGAAATTTGAGAGTGTCGAAAACCAATTTTGAAAAATTTGACAGTTTTGAAAATTTTGAGAGTATCAAAAAGTTGGTGACAATTTTAAAAAATTCGTCAATTTTGAAGAGTTCAACAATTTTGAGAAATTCGACAATTTTTCAATGTCGAAGTATTTTTACGCAATTTTCAAAAATTGCTAAATTGTCCGAAATTGTAAAATCATAAATTACCTTGTTGATAATTTTTTATAATTTTTTTTTGGAGGGGGGGGGGGGATTTGATTATTTTTTAAAATGTAAATTCATCGTTTCACTTCAAACAACATAAAGCTTCGCTTTTGTCGGGTGTCTCTTGAAGTTGATAAATTTAAAAACTGAAGCTGGCGAAGAATAAAGGATATCTACCCGTTAATTATTAGCGTCGAAAATAAAATAGATATGTTGCTGTCGCCTACCTACTCACGCAAATGTTAAAAAATATTCGTAATGTTATAGCAGTGACGATACGGGGAAAACGCTCTTAATTATAAAGCATCACCATCAAATTATATAGTTGGTATATTTTTCAAGTTGGAAAGTAGGTACGCGTCTCACTTGAATTATTTATCGATGAAATCGCAGATAAGAGCCTTTGTTGAAAGAAAAGAGTCGATAAAGGTTAAAAAATTATTAAAAATAAAGAAAAGCAAAAATTATTTTTTTTTTGAACAAATTTTTATTGTTTTCCGAGAGAAAGCTCGGTACCTACTAATTTTTTTTTTCTCATTAGGTAAATCTTAATTTAATTTTTCATTTTTTTGATTTTTTTCTGAACAAATATTTTTACAATCACAACCTTGAGTTCTTTTCCTTCAAAACAATTTTTTTTTCCAAATTTTTGATTGGGGCAGTGTGAGTTTTCATTCAAAAACATTGGAATATCCTTCAAAAAAAATTAATTAAATACCTGCTTATAAAATACCTTAACATTTTTCGATACAAAAAATCATAAAAATTGATAAACCCAAGTTTCATAAATCACACCTTAGTCAGTCCTCCACACACTGCTTAAGCTTTCCCTTACCTCTGCGTTCGCCACCAGCTGAATCTGTGTAATTCCAAAACACACCCTGCGATCCTAGGTGACAGCGCGAACCGAGGTGAAATTACGCAAACAGTCATTTATCGCGCGGTAGCCGTGCGTCCTCGTGGCATCGCATAACTCACCAGCGCAGCGTCACGATCCGCGTTGTTCTTTCTGTTTACCTAATCTAAGCGCTTAGGCGAATTTGCAAGCGAAGCGCGACGCTATCAGCGAAAACGCTACTCGGCCTTACGCCGCGCCGTATTAGTATACGTACCTCAATATACTGCGGAAAACTTTTCTAATTAACTGAAAAATATTCGTCGTCGTCTCCTTCGGCACCCTGTCCTGCTCGCTGCGCGCCTTCGACCGACCAAAATTAGCGACGAAATAGTTGATGTAAAACTCGAAAACGATCGCGCCTTTTCCCCTTTCGCTGTGTTATTTTTACTCTCTTTTGTTTCGCTCGCGCCAATTTCAACGTATCGCCAGCCAGCTGCGTTACTTTTCCGCGGCTCGAGTGAAAAATAAGGAAGCGGCGAATCTTTTCATTAATGCAATAATATTGCAAATAAGCCTGCCGTCCCGCACCATCTGCCATGCCCATGATGCGGTAATGCAGTATAGTACATAAATCTGGCGTGTGCGCGTCGCTGCCATCCGTCCGCGAGTGTTTCTCCGCTCCGTTGGCGAATTTTCAAAGTTACATATATTAAGTGCAAATGACACGGTGTTAAGGTTACAAGAACCCTTGAGAGAGCGATTCTATCCTTATACTGTATCTATAAATTGCAACCTTCAGGTATAATATCTGACTTGTGGAGAGAAGCACTTTGCTCGGAGGAGGTGGGCTGGACGGGCACGAGGTATGAAAATTTAAAATATTCCTTTTTGCGGACATTTGCTGACGCGTCGATTCAATCGAGGTTCTCCTCTTTCGCTCCTCGCTTTGATTATTTTGTGTGGCGGTTCATTTCATATCGAAACGACCAAAATATAGCTTCGGGGTTTCTTATTGTATTGTTCAAAAATTTTTTTTACGAATTCCCTTTCGCTTTGAGCTGCCCACTCGTTGCGTAGGTACTTTTTTATGTAGCATTGTAAGATTTTCTTGTGCTAGGTTAGGTTTTATAATTAGTATGACAAAATATTAGAGTCGAGTATCTGCTGTATAATTTAGGTGACTGTAGAATATTCAAACGCACTGTCAAAATGAGTACCCAGAAGTACACTCTGTCACGTATAAGGGTGTGTATGTAGGCTTTTAGGTAAGTATCCTAATTACCAGGCACATATCAGTATCATGTCCTTTCTAATTTTTTTCCCCCGTTCATTTTTCTGGCATACGAACTGTATTGTAGCTCATTTGAAGGAGACAGAAGACGGATTCATGGATCGAAGTTCCAAAGGGGGGTGTAGTAGAGATAAATTCGAAAACAGGTGCTCCTTCATGTGACATTTGGTTCCGGTTTTTGACAATTTTCATCCTATTTTTTTTACATTCTCTTCATGAGGTATTCCTGTTTCCTTTCGTTGCTTTGAAATTGGAGAGAAATTTCTCAGTGATGTGTAGCGTGTCATTGTTGTTGTCGATATCGGGTGGAGTGTGACTGAATTTCGAGATAGGGCTACCTATTTGTAGAAAATTTTCTTGGAAACTTGAACCATTTAAAAAAAAATTTTTTTGGATAAATTTGTCAAAACTTTGGCTCAAAAAAAATGAAAAAAAAAATGATTTCAAATTTTTGAATCGTGAGGCTTTGATTTTCAGGTTTGTTCGAAATGTGGAGTTGAACTGTCCCCAGAGGTGCCGAGAACCCCCAAAGCTTTTGAGGAATCCCCCCAATTCTGTTAGACACCCGCTCCTAATTTCGTCAGCCCCTCCCCCCTCCCAATTTTTCCAGCAACCTATACTTTTGTTTCGCACCCCTCTATATTTTTTTGCAGCTCTCAATAACAATAAAAAACGTATGTTTTTACCCTCTCCCTTGACGCTAGACCACAAAAAATGAAGTGCTCAAACCAACAAAAACATAAAATTCATTTAAATTTTAAAAATCAACACATTTATAAGTGTAGCATGCCTGGGGCTAACCAGAGACGAAACTTCACTTTTGCTTTGGGGGGGGGGCCACAAATTTGCCGACCAAAATTGGGTGTGGCCCGAGTGAAGCGAGGGTGAAAATTTTT
>FIZT01012110.1:0-25105 GCA_900065295.1 Paracoccus marginatus | reverse complement strand
GGGAAAAAGTGATTTTGGTGATTTTTGAACAAATTTACTACAGTGATTTTCAGTGATGCGTTTTTTTGGTCAAAATAGTGATTTTTCCCAAAACTGGGTTGGCAACCGCAATAATTTTCGTCACTGAACTAAATACCTACCTACATAGAAAAGGCTGCTGGATTACTGAAAACGTACTAACGCAAAGTGCATCAAAAGAGGGAGAAATTGATGCAAAAGACAACTTGTAAAGTGTGAGAGAAAACTGAAATTTGAAACGAAGGAAATAAATAATTGAAATAACTGAAATGTGGAATGCAGGGTAAATTTTTCGAGATTCTAATAGAGGCTTTCACTACACAATACACGTGACACAAACTTACATTGAATGCATGTAAGAAATAAATATCTGAACAATTAACCAAAACTGTAAATCGGTCGATCAAACGAAGAATTCGAGGGAACGATGAAGTTGAAAATTTATTAAAAATTACCTCGTCGATCGATAAGGGGGGAAAAGTCGGATTACTAATTCAATTAGAAAACTTTATGCTTAGATACTCATTTCAAGCAAAAAGTCATAAGTCATAGTGTCAGCTTCAATGGGAATGACATCATTCTTTCGTTCAATGTTCTCTTCGTTCATACTTGGCGGCTTCATCAAAATGTAAGAAACGGATGTTAGAGAAGTTAGAGACGTTGGAAGTTATCATTATCATACTTCCAGCTTCGAGGCTGTTGTGTAGTGTTTAGAAATTTAGCAGAAAATTATGAACCGCATTGATGATGAACATTGAACAACGCCATAAAACTCACTGGTATGATTATTCGAGTACACTGTATACTACTTACATACTATCAATAACATAATTGACACTAAACATACCTCAAAAGATTAATCCAAAGGTGTGCATTCCGTAGCAAATGAACTTCAAAATAATTTCAAACAATTAAAACATTGAAAAAAGAAAAAGAAATAAAATGAACAAAAATTATAGCAAATCGGCAAAAAGGGAAGCAAAAATGAACACTATAAATTGCGCATTGTACAAAATTATATGAAAAAATATGAACCAAAATTAAAACATTATAATAAGAACACTAAAATCCCGGCAAACAGGATATCACAGCTGGTTCAACTTCAAAATTTTAGCCCGATTTTGGCATTTAAAAGCTCAACTGCAGTGGACACGCAGCGATTTACTTAAAACGCACGCACACACGACACACACTCAACACCAGGCTCCGGTAAACTAACCTGACTGCGCGAGGAGTTGGTACTTCGGTAGTCGTAACCTCTGAAACAACCGTTGAAAATCGTTACGTTTCCTACATTGTTGAAGCTTAAAGTAACAAGGCGAGAAGGGAGGGTTTGTTTGATGGAAAAAATACGTATCAGCAGTCAGCGAATTTAGTATTTTCAATTTTTCAGCAATGATTGTCACGGCGTAATTCGCTTTAATCGTTTACATCCTGTGAGAAATTATTGATTTCTGAAAAATCTTTCTCACGAAAATAAGGATTGAGTTGTAATGTTATGGATCAATTGCTAGGTGTGCGTTTGATTCAGGCAGAAAGTGGTGAAATTTCAGCAAGAGCAAGGCAAGGGTGGTAGCTTTCAAACCAGTTTTCCTCCTTGGTCCGTAAGTTCGTAACTTCTTATCCTGGTGTTTTTTTGAAAACTCAAGTTCACCTTTTGGAAAGTAAATACCTAAAATTAATTTAATTATGGTTAAAAACTGAAAAATTTCGTTAGTATCCTAATATTCAGTAACTCACTATTTCCCCAGTTATTGTTTGTGTGAGACTTCGAGCCGTTTTGGAGCCGGCCAGCCGGCCCTTTAGCCCTTTCGCGAATTTTGTGTGATACAATTTTCCCAAAAAAATAGTCAGTGGATTTTTCTAAAATTTTGAATTATCAACACTTATTTAGGGATAACATTTTTATCTTCATCAATAAACGTTGGCTCATGATTTTATTTGTACATTGCATTATTTCACAATATTTTTATCAATTGTATTTCATTGTGAAAAGCTAATGTCTATTAAAATTACTTTTTTGGGTTAATTGGAAACGATAAGAAATTTTTGTACAAGATTAATATAGTGCACGATGCAAAGGAAGAAGATATTTATAATCAAGATTCAAGATTACGTAAAATTACACCACTTATTAACTAAGTAGGTATATACTTTTTCATTTAAACATAATGTTAATCAATGAAAATTCTTTTGAATTTGCAAATACTTATCAAGCAGTAGAATAACGTTTAGATATAAATGTGCATTCCTAAGCTTAAGGCGAACCTATATTAAAAATATTAAAATTATGTTCAGGGAGAATGAGCATGAGAGATTTTGCTCCATGAAAATTTTGGGTCTCCCAAAACTCAGAAGTTTCCAAATTAGCCTTTCCGATTTCGAAAAAAGTAACCATCAGGAAGTGGAAGTTAATAAGGACTAAGGAGTATTTCATTTTTTTCGCTCCTTTTCTTACAATGTTCATAATTTTTTTATTTACATTAAATTATAAAATTCTCAATTTGAATTATAAAAAAAAAATAATAATAATAATACTTACTTAATTTAAATTTTATAATTTATTTTTAAATTTTAAAAAGAAAAAAAATGAGCACCGCCAATGGTAGGAATCTTGTTATTTGACAAATAGATTAAAAGACCGAATCGTGAAGCGGCTCCACCAAGCGGGCGATTGTCGATTCATCAGATATCACAAACATCTGATCAAAACAGAAAAAAAGTTTCCAGTTTCCAACTATCTCAGATTTTGGGTGAAAAGGCTTCGAGTTTTTTTGAAAAATCTTTTTCTGCTTTTTACTTAACTGTTTTTAGTGTAATTCTTCAGTTTATGCCGCGAAGTTTTCATCCAATATGTAGTCAGCGCTTGTATTCATTTGAAATTTTTAAACTACATTAAGTTTATTGCCGAAACAGATGTAAGTAAGTGCGTATGTAAATCTCATCAATACCTTGATAGGAAGTGTTTCCTCATATCATTACGATTCTTCGTAAATATTACCGAAAAATTTACATTATGTTTCAGATGTTTCCTCTGAATTGAACTTTTCAGCGACTTTGATTAATCGGTTTGAATTAGTGATATACGGGCATCATGGAGTTGAGTCATAGCTTGGTACTAAATGAAGAGGCCCTGAAGGAAATCCCTGAGCCAAAACGTCCCGTATTTATTTTTGAATGGCTACGTTTTTTAGACAAAGTTCTATCTACAGCTCAAAAGGTGAGGAGTAAATATCTACATAATGAATTTTCAGTTCTTTAAGCCAGTTCATCATAATTATAGTAACTACCAACCTAAAATTTTTGATTTTACAGTCCGATATCAAAGGATATCAAAAAAAGTTAGTAGCGCAGTTATTGGACATAATTCAAGAGAGTCCTGGTCCTCCTACTCGGAGGCTAGTCGCTCGATGCTTAGCTACTTTGTTCAGTGTTGGCGATACTTTTCTACTGTTCGACACAGTCAATAAATGCAATGATATCTTGAAAAATAAAGACGACTCTCCTAGTTTCCCTCAGACAAAATTGTGAGTATTTGATTGTATCATAGCCTGAATCAATTCGCTATTACAGAATTGTGTTTATTTACAGAGCTGCGATTTGTTGTATTGGATTCATGTATCAAAAATTGGGTCGTATGATGGGGAGATCTTACGAAGAGACTGTTCAAATTTTAATCAAGTGTTTACGTAACGCTGAATCGCTTACACGTATCGAAGTTATGCTAGCGTTTGAAAAGGTTAGAATTTTATTTTTGAATCTTTTGTTCCCCCCAAAAATAACATTGATAAAATTGTAGGTCTGCTGTGGAATGGGAGCTGCCATATCAAACATTCACAAAGAAATTTACAAAGCGGCTCGTCATTGCTTAACCGATCGAGTTATGGCTGTACGTTGTGCAGCTTCTAAGGTAAAACCATTTACTGAAACTTTGATCTTATTTGTTGACGCATAACTTGTAACTTAGTAACATTTTATCATCAATTGTAGTGTTTATTGGAAATGAGCAAACATGCACCTTTCATGTACACCACTGAATTAGAAAGTATGGCTGCTCTGTGTTTTCGAGCATTTGACGGTGCTAATTACGAAGCGCGTTATGCCATAGCTAAATTATTAGGCACTTTAGTGGCATCTACGCAAACACAATCGAATAACCAATTGCCCGTATCAGGTTATTAATTTATTTCTTCAACATGATACGCTAATAAGTTGAAATAGTTTACTAATGCTAAATTGTTTACAGCTCCAAAAAAAGATGTTAAAGAGGTCTCATTGGACGATGCTTTTGGAATTCTAATGTCAGGATTCTTACGAGGAGGCACAGGATTTTTGAAAGGCACCGGAGAAATTATCAAAGGAAGTTCCACAGTAAATCGAGAAGTTCGCGTGGGAGTTACACATGTAAATACTTCCCTTTCGTTAGATAAGTATTTAGGTTACTTTGCGTTGATAATTAATTTTTTTTACAGGCGTATGTGATATTTATTCAAATTTTGGGAGCTAGTTGGCTCGAACGAAACACCACCTTCATTTTAAATCATATACTAGATTTGGTTGCCAATCCTAAAGCCGCGTCTTCACATATTGATGCGGTATATTCGCGCAAATGTATAAATTTTATACTTCGAAGTATTCTCGGTCGTATGCTTAGCGAAAAAGCTCAAGCTTCAACCTGTAAACAGTTGGCTATTATTGTTGCTAAACAAATGGCTACAATAGGTATTGTATTTAGTTACTTTATAAATTTTGTAAATACGTAGTGTATTTGGTTTGTTAATATCATTTGTGCACGTAGATTTCAGTCCAGAAAATGCTAAAGATAGCAATCAAGAAACTCTCTTCGGTCAGCATTTATTGGTGTGCGCATTGCAAGAAATGGGACTATTGATGTTGAGTTTGGGAACAACTGCAAATAATCTAATTTCTGACCCGTCTTGTGGTATATTTCATTTTTATTTTCCCAACTCGATTTGTACATATTTTGGTTTCTTAAAATACATATTTTCGAATTTAATCAGGTCTGATTGAAGCTGTAATGGCGGTTCTGATTCATCCTTGCTATGCTGCCAGATTAGCTGCCGCTTGGTGTCTTCGATGTATTTGTATTGCTGTCCCAGGCCAATGCACTATTTTAATTAACAGGTACCTAATTTAGCTCTATGTTTAGTTTTTACATTATTTATTCTGAAAATATTTTTTTTTTTTTATTTTCAACGCGCTTCAGATGCCTCGAAGGTTTAGAAAATATGAAAACAACTTCAGAAGCGATTTCTGGGTACAGTGGAGCATTGGCTGCAGTTTTAGGAGGAGTACGACTTTCTCCATTAGGTGTTCCGCATACCAAGGGAAAAGTAAGACAGCTGATTGAATCTTCGAAGCAGAAATGGATTTTCATATCGTAAAATATGATCAAAATTTTTTTCAGATAATATTCAACACAGCTGAAGAGCTGCTGCGCAGCGCAAACCAAAACAGTCGTCTTTCACTACATCGTACGCAAGCTGGCTGGCTTTTAATAGGTTCTATAATGACTTTAGGTATGATTCAGTTTTAGAGTCTTAGACGTGTGTTCGTATGCTGCATATCAGTTATTTGAGCACAAAATTTGTAATTTTTTTTTTCTGTAGGGAGTTCCGTTGTACGTAGTTTACTACCGAGAATGGTATTATTGTGGAGAAATTCATTTCCTCGTTCAAATAAAGAATTGGATTCAGAAAAGGCTCGTGGAGATGCGTTTACTTGGCAGGTGAGGAAGGTGTAATAATTTTATGAGTGATTTATTGGGATTGTAATTAAACAAATTTTTCAAAAATTAGGTGACACTTGAAGGAAGAGGCGGCGCTCTGTCTTCCATGCATAGCTTTTTACAGAATTGTCCCGAACTGGTGAATGAAGATATTATACGGAGATTGTTGACTCCGATCGAGTCTGCGATATCAATGCTCATCAAGTACGGTTTTGAACAATTATTTTTCTGTTTCGGACAACTTTTTGGCAAGGGACTAATTTAAAAAAAAAAAAATTTCAGCATGGGATCAGTATTAAAATCCTACGGACAACATATCAAAGCACCTGCAGCAACAGTGAGACATCGACTTTACGAAACGCTTTCGTTGATTCCACCGCACGCTTTCGAAGGTAATTATTTCTCAACCAAATTGAGTTTTAATAATTTTCGATTCTAATTGTGATTTTTTTTTTAATCATCATAGGCTCCTATACACATATATTACGACTTTTGGTATCTGAATTTACGTTGAGTGAAAATCCAGCTAATACGACTTGTTCACTGCTCCGAGCGTCGTGCCACACTGATGAATCAGTTTTATTGGGAACATCACCTCTTCTTCACAATGATCATCGTATCGTTGAAGACCAAGTAATTTCATTAATTTTTTTCACATTTATGTGAAACACTCAACAAGCGTAATGATCAACACCGCTTTATTGTTTTCAGTTAATGGCCAGCAGTGCTTCTGGCTCCGGAGCATTGGAACATGATCCATGTTGTTTGTACAGACCAATGACGGTAAAACACCAACTTTGAAAATTCGAGAACTCGAATTTGAACAATCGGTTACGAAATAATTTTTTTTATTAGAATGGAGAACATCCTGGGCCTTTACCACTCGGTGTAGCAGTGATCGATTCTTCAGTATCTTTATTCGGTTTGATATTTCCTCGTGTTGCAAACAAACACCGATTCCAAATTTTGGAACATTTCGTCGAATGTATTAAACAAGCAAAATCTTCTCGCGCTGACGCAGTCACGATAAATATTTTCGCTTCCTTGTTAGCGGCGCTAAAAGGTTTGACTGAAGCTAAAGGAAACATCGGCCAAGAAGACGTCAGAAAAGCTGCTACAACGTTTATTGTGGTTAGTGCTCGTTGATGACCATTCCAACTTGAGAGGATTTTGTTGTATGAATTAAACTTTGAAATTCCATTTGTAGGGGACGTTAACAAATAGCAGTCCAATTTTACGATGCGCTGCTGCGGAATCGTTGGGTAGATTAGCCCAAGTTGTTGCTGATCCTCGATTCACTGCTGAATTGGCGCAGACTAGTTTTGATCGTTTGAGAAATGCTCGCGACGTCGCAAGCCGTACGGGGCATTCGTTGGCGTTAGGATGTATCCATCGATATGTCGGTGGCATGGGTTCTAGTCAGCATCTGAATATGAGCGTTAGTATTCTATTAGCTCTGGCACAGGATTGCACTTCTCCGGTGGTTCAGGTTAGTTCACATTCGGATGGAATATGTGTTTTTATTTTTGAAAAACTTTCTATCAATTTTTAAATACTTAGGTATGGTCTTTGTATGCTTTGTCGCTGATTGCCGAATCTGGTGGACCAATGTTCCGTGGATACGTAGAGCCATCGCTCTCGTTAGCTTTAAAATTACTTTTAACGGTTCCTCAATCTCACGTTGACGTGCACCACTGCATTGGTAAAGTACTCTCTGCTCTGATTACCGTCATTGGACCAGAATTACAAGGTACCGGTTTTCATTAAAAAAAAATTTTCATGGGTTTACGAAACGAATTACAATGCTTTATTTTTTTAGGCAACGCGACTGCGACTTGCACAGCGCGATCGTCGTTCCTGTGTGCTTGCGCTATTATGCAAGATCATCAAGATCCGCTGGTACAAACTGAAGCTACCGCGTGCCTTCAGCAATTGCATTTATTCACTCCGAGACACGTCAACTTATCTTCGTTTGTTCCAACGCTTTGCGTTAGTATTTGTGTATAAATAAGTATCGAAAAAAGCCAAACTTTCTTGAATTGAAAATTATGGCTGAATATTTTACAGAAAACATTGTCCAGTAATCATTTACTGTTGAGAAAAGCAGCGGTATCCTGTTTACGTCAATTAGCTCAACGAGAAGCTAAAGAAATCTGCGAACATGCCTTGACGCTGATTAGTGAAAATAACGAAAGTGCCACTGACGATGACTCGGCCATGACTGAAAGCGGCTTACCTGGGTTACTTTTCCGACTGCTCGATACCGAAACAGATAAACAACTCATTAAAGACGTTCACGATACGTTGACCAGTATGTTACAAATGCTGGCTGGTGATAATTTAACGCAATGGCTTTCGCTTTGCCGATCTGTTCTCACTATAACTTCAGGTAAATACATAAATCCGAGTCGTATGATTTTTTTTGAAATGTTGATAATTTACGAAAAATTTATTTCAGAACCTACTACCGATAACGATCCAACGAAAAACGCGACTCTTTCAGAAGAAACCGAAGAAGAAGGAGACGATTTAGCAGGATTCAAAATCGGAGACAGCAATTCTAAAAAGAATTGCGTTCAACCTCGCTGGCCTACCAGAGTATTCGCCGCCGAATGCGTGCGACGTATTATTACCACATGTCAAGCAGCTGGTCCTGCACATTTTGATTTACAATTAGCCAAAGAATTAAATCTGTCTAAAAATAAAGGTAGAACTTGAATTCTATCGCCTTGAAATTGAACCTAAATTACGCTTCATATTGAAATATTTTTGCAGGTGATTATTTAGTATTGCATTTATCGGAATTGATACGAATGGCGTTTATTGCCGCTACAAGCGATTCGGATGAATTGAGATTGGAAGGATTGCAAACGTTGCACATCATCATCGATAAATTTTCCAAAGTACCTGAACCCGAATTCCCCGGACATTTGTTGCTAGAACAGTTCCAAGCTCAAGTGTGTATTTATTTCGATGTATACCATTTTAAGATATGTTTACAATTTAATTTGATCTTGAAAAATCAACAGGTCGGAGCTGCGTTAAGACCGGCATTTTCTAATGAAACCGCCAGTCACGTTACCGCTGCTGCGTGTGCAGTCTGTAGCGCTTGGATTGGCAGTGGAGTTGCCAAAGATTTGAACGATCTACGTAGAGTGCATCAGTTACTCGTGTCTTCGCTGACTAAATTACAAAATACATCGAATGCCACTACTTTATACAACGAAAGTGTTGCCACTCTTGAGAAATTGTCAATTTTGAAAGCATGGGCGGAGGTAATTCGTATTCTTTGAAGGAATTTGCTTGTCATAAAACTTGAATTTTGACCGCATCCGTTATAATATTTCAGGTTTACATTGTAGCGATGGTAAACGAAGGCTATACCAGTGATATTAAAACTAGCATGCCTATGATCGAAGATGAAGAAAGTGACGAAGATTTCGGTAAATTTGAAAGCAAAGGTGAAAGTTTATTGAGTCTGGTTCAGCCTGAATTATCATCTTTGGCCGAGCATTGGCTTGCAGCCTTACGCGATCACGCTCTATTAATGTTGCCACCAGGTTTGTTTCTTTTTCGATAGCGTCATATGACAGGATTGACGAATACGGACAGAAGTACATAGTACATATGTGCATAATTTATTTACAGAATATTCTAGTCAATTGCCCAGAGACGGTGGAGCATTTTATACGAACGATACGATGGACAGCTGTAGACCTCACTATTGTGCTACGTGGCCAGCGCTTTTGCACGCCGCTACGCTCTGGTTGACCTCGGACTTCTTCAAACAATCTCCAGTGGAGAAAAACGATAAAGGCGCTAAGAAAGCTACCGAGTATTTCGGATTGATTTTTGGTACGCATCGAGATCGTTTGTCAAGTAGTGTCGTTTGTTGTATTTCGAGATGTATTCTCTATAATTTTTTCCCCGTCAGGTATATGCATGGAGTCGTTGTGCAATTCACGTTCAGTGTGCCCTACCGACAATGTTATTACGTGCCTACGAACATTGTATGCGTTGTTAAGCTTACCATATCCTCGTCAATTGCTGACGGCTAATTCGAAACTACCAGTTGAAGTGTGCAATGTGCTTCATAGGTAAGCGATACGAATTCATTAATTGTTGAATTGTTAATCCGTTCGTGTTGACATTTGATATTTTGAACTTTTTTTTTAGATTAATTCTAACGAAGGACCATTCAGAAATTCATAGATTATGCATGGATGTTTTAAAACAAACCATTTTAGCGGTTCAGGAGTCACTGGCATCTGCGAAGAAAAGTAAATTCAAAGGTAAGATACTTTAAATAAAAACCTACCGAAATGCTCGAAGCTCTTAACACTGCTCGAAAAATTCTATTTTATAATTAGAGTTGTATCCAGTCAATCAAGACGTTTCCATCAACAGCGTGGAGGAACTGGATCTGCTAGGCGAAGGTGGCCAAGACGGCAATATTAATCATACCAAAGGTTTTGTTTTTGCGGTGCTTGAAGTATGCCTATGTTTGATCGTTCGGCAAATGCCTACTTTGAACTGGTTATCCCTCGCTTCGTCTACGGTTCAAACCAGACAACAGTTGCCCAGCGGCGAACTCAGTGATTTAGTAGCCAGTTCTATTACCGCTATGGAATCCTTACCAGATCTTTGTTCTCCAGCCGGTAGAGTATTTTATTGAGTCCTTTATTCGAAAAATACAAATTTCTAGAATCGTGATATTTCTTGAACAGGCGCTGTATCCATATTACCAACGGTTTTGTATCTTACCACCAGTGTCATGAAAGAGATAGCTTCGATGACGACGAACGGCAAAACAAATAACGTCGCGGTGACTACTGCTTTGCACGCATTACGTTCCTTCGTTACTCATAAGTATTGCGCTGACCCTAGATCAAGTCAACAATGGAAATCTCTGTTACAAAGTACCATGGCTAAGATGATTGATTTAGCAAAAACAGGTGTGTACTGGTGGTTAATTTCATCTACTCTAATCCGACTTGGAGAATGCGAGAAAGAAAATATTCTGACGCTGATTCTAATCATTTTACAGGTTCCGACGAAAAGAAGATCGATGAAGTTTGCATCATGCTAGCCTTGTCAATTTTTGTTTTAAATGCCCCAGCTGATGTTATTGTTGTTCCTAATTTGCAGTATCCTTGCATTAACTACTTCAGACATTGCTTCCAAAGCGAAAATATTCAAGTATGAATAATTTCTGTTTAAGTTGTTCTCTTTGTTCTTCATCGTAATAATTTTACGTACGTAATTTTAGGTCAGAATGAAATGTGTACAGACGTTGAAACATTTGTTCAACCATTCCGATAAAACTGTCTCAAATGGATATATTTTAGCCTTGGCTCCGAGATTGGTGGAGTATTTACACTTGGAGTCGGCTAAATGTCCGAGTTCTGAATTGGAACTTCAGTTGTCTATAGAAGTGATAAACGCTGTGGAATCGTTGATACGACTGGCCGAACCAGATAAAGGTTCGATTTGATATTTTTTCATCGTTTTTAGTATACCTCGTAAATATCTATTTTATTCTATTTTATTACTTCTTTTTTTTTTTACAATCTTGCCATGATTAGGGAATATTCTCCAAGGTGAGATTTATATGGTGTGTACTGTGTTGTGTTTTTAAGTGAATTAAAACATTTACGAAATGTTATTCATGAGATTTTTGTTTAATTTTAGGCGTTAAAGTATTAGGCATGCTTGTGCCAGCGTTGGTCGGATTCTTACTGGAAGATACGATCAAATCGCCGAATAAATATCAAAAATTATTACACGAACATAGCTTACAGTGGTTAACAAAAATAGGCCCACAATACCCCCAGGTAAATTATTTTGTCAACTGTTTTGTTATGTTTTTTTTCTTTTTGAAGTTGTTTCTCATTTGATTTTAATTTCGACAGGAATTCAAAACTGTAATTTATCAAAACGGCAATTTACGTTCTAAGCTAGAAGCAGCGATTCGAGCCAAAGCTCAGAAGGGAAAATTAGACCAGAAACCTGTAATTTCCAAAAATACGATGATTTCCGCCGCTCCTACTATTAAATTAAAAACAGATTTTACTAATTTCCATTCCTAAAATCGAAATCCTTACTTAGTATTATTTTATTCGTTAAGGTAAAAGCAATATTCGTGTGTAGAAATGCTTAGTTTTAATTCGCTTTTATTTATTTTTGACTTCAACCTTAGCTACATTTTTATTTTTATTTTATAAGACTGCGTAATATTACCGAAAGTTCTTCCACTTTTTTTTTTGTTTTTTAATTGATTTTTATTGGTTTACCAATTACCATTAGATTTTTAACAATGATTTTTCTGTTCCGTTCGACGATTGTAGAAAATATAGCTTCGTAGTAATTTGAGTATACTTCTATTTGAACTATTTTATGAAAAGATTTACTCGTCAGTTATCACCAATGAATTTACTTTATTCGTTTAGTTGATCAATTTATCAATAGTTCATTTTATGTAGCTGTAGTTTTTTAAATTGAAAACAAAAATAAATGAATTAATAAAAAATAGTAATTTATTCGAAAAAAGTGTATAAAATTTTTATATGTAATTTTTTACACAAGCGTACACATTATGAACCAATTGGAAAGTTAGGTATATGCCAACAAATCACTGAAAAACAAAAATTATCCACAAATAACCAAGAAAAATTATCACATCAAATTTTACACCAAATGAAATAGTACCCATGAAAAATGATTTCATACTGATATAAAACATTCAATTTACACATGTAAACCAACCGTACGTATGAAATATCAACTTATACAATAATGTTCCCTCTTAAGTCGCAGCGCAACAAACTAATTACCATAAATATCAATATCCTTCTGTTTAGTTTCAGTACACAGAGTATCACCAAGTAAAGAAATTTAATTAGCAAAATGATTCGTATACATTCGCAGCTAAGATCTGCAATTTATCCGAAATTATTAAATTTTTCAACCATACCTTATTATCTTTCATTTTAATGGTATTATGAATTACAGGCAACATTTTAGCAATCGGTAACGAAAAAAATTTCAAAGGTTCTTCTCGGCCAGGATGCTGTTCGGCTGCACTTTCGGTAAAAGCGTGCAGAAGTTGATCAATAGCGTACATAAATCCAGAATTTAGCAATGAATTAACGCAATGAGATGTAAGTTCTTTGGTAGAAAGAACGTCAGCTGTTTCGTCGTAAATTTGTTTCAATATCGGATCAGACGTTTTCATTATCTGGTCGTCAATGACTAAAAAGTTGGGAATATTTCTTATTAATTCTTCAGTGTTGATAGACGCTTGAATAGACCAGAAAATTTCTTGTAAATTCTGTACAGAGAGCTTTTGCTTCAAATCGATATTCACTACAATATCTGAAACTTTGGCTTTCACGTAATCGTGTAATTTAGGTAAGCCAGTCTTTAAAAAATTAACATATAAGGAAAGATACTGCTCATTGGTCTGGTCGTCAATATCTTTGTTTTCTCCACGATCCAAGTTCTTGTACAGGTAACCTCCGATGATTGAAAATTGAACTTTCAAGACTAGTACCAGTAGTACTTGAGCATAAACCATAAGACAAATTTCAATGAAGGTGTATAATTTCAAGTCTTGCCATAATTTCAGACTGTTAGCTGGTTTGGACTTCAGTTGCGCGACAATAGCGTCTATATCCAAAAGTTGTAAAATTTGTTTTTGCAAACGACTACCTAAATTGATGATGGTTTGATGACAAGTGATTTCCAAAGATTCGAAATGCCTTTGACGACGGATCGTTTCCAAAAATTCGGTGGCTTCGAGTTTCTCTTGTTTTTGTAACTGATAACGAATGTAGTTGAATACAGCAACTCCGCCGCCAACAGCTATGCCACTGATGAGAAATTTTTTTCGATGATTGTACAAAAAAGTTTTCAAACTTGTAAAGAAATCCATTGCAGGGTTCAGAGCTGGCCAAAATTGATGTAGTAGAACTTCATACACTGAAAGTTGAAATTTCATTAATTAACAATGTGAAAATTATGGAAATTGAGCAAATGAGTGAAAGTACATACGTGTTGATTGAGGAAGTTTCAAATGAAAACTTTTACAATGAATTTTCAGTAAGGAATGATATTTAAATCATGGACAATAAAAAAACTGAAATACACCAAATAACCGATTTTTCAAATGAACGGATTTTCGATTCACTAGTCAGAGATCGCTTGGAAATTTGAAATGCTTGGATAATTTTTCAAATTTCACTTCTATTTTGCAATTATTTTACTTTAAATTTGATATCAGATTCAGATCATAAAAAATTTCAAAGTATTTCTACTTGTCAATCATCAATGGGCACAAGCGCCACCTATACGAACGCATGATGAGTAAGAATGATAAAAATGATGATAACAGTGAAGTGATAAATTTCGCTTTATTTTCTCGATCCGCAGTCGAATTTCGAAAATGATCTAATTTGATCTAAATACTCGTCATAAATCGTAACTTTTTCATCATTCACCGTTTCCATTGTTCGTCAATCTAAATGTAATATACATTTTATTATGAATATTATGACGTGATGATACTAATATCAAAGCTTCAAAGCAAACTTTGCATCTTCAGAGCACACCAACTTCGGAGCTTTGCCCTAAAATTTGATTTTTATTTTAAAAAATAACAGATCATTTGTTATCAACAAATCATGGATGAAAAAGATATTGAGAAACTCGACTTATATGCACTGTTTGCTATTGCTCCAAACGCCGAGAAAGCTGACGTAAGTGAATGTTTCAGATTATTTTTCCTAATTGCGAAAACCCTTTTCACATATTATTAATCCTGCACACATATTTACAGATAAAGAAAGCATTTAGGAAAAAAGCCTTATCCTGTCACCCCGATAAGAATCCTGATAATCCAGATGCCGCCAGATTATTCCATCAGCTTTCTAAAGCTCAAGATTTATTGCTAAACGATGTAGCCAGAGTAAGATTTTATCTTGTTAAACATAATGCGAAGTTATTTGTTGAAATCTAAACGTTTATTATTTTCAATAATTAGGGAATATATGATAGAAAATTGAAAGCCAAACACGCTGTTCAACTTCGCAACAGAGAATTGGACGATGAACGGAAAAGATTCAAACAGAAATTAGAAGAGCAAGAATTGTTAGCTGAGCAAGAAAGGAAAGATGATTTACTGCAGGTTGGAATTTTGAAAAAATCGTGATGATTTTTATGCATTTTTTTAAAGTGAAAGCAGAAGAGTTCATAGTGAAAATTTTTTGTTCTAGAGAAAATTTAAAATTTTACGAGAACAAGCGAAAAGAGAAGCAGAAGAAGAAGATGAAAAAAATAAGCAGGATAGAGCTCAACGCTTACAAGAACATTTTTTATCTTTTTGTAGAATTAGACTTTCGTGGAAAGCAAGTAAAACGGATCCGAAGAATGGTGGATATAATGACAGCTTGTTGAGAGAAATATTTTCACCAGTTAGTTGTCTTTCTGTAAACTAAAAATTTTAGAGATATTCTTCATACTTTAGGCTTTACTAAAATGACTATTTATTTTCAGTATGGAGAGATAGAAGCAATGGTCCTTCCTTCAGGGAAGAATGGTCGTGCCCTTATTGAATTTAGTAATCCTGAAGCAGCGGTAATATATACATATTTTAGTCGCTTTTAAGCAATTCCAATTCAATTTTTCCTGCGATTCTTAACGATGTGTGTTTTTTTTCATCAGAAACGTGCCCTACTTTTAGCAACTGGTATACCTTCAAATCCTTTGAAAATTAAAATACTAGGAGCAGCTGACGCCGAGGATAGAAAACGAAAAATACAATCGATGATGCATAATACAGCTCCACAATCTGCTTCCTCCAAGAGTTCGGTCACCACTGAGGTAAGCAATGAAGATCGAGATTTCTACGATTTACTTGCTAAACTTCGAATATAGGTTATATGAGTATCGACTAAGTAGCAAGTACCCGTACTTTTCTGTACTTCATCTACCTACCTAAAATTCTATTATTGGAATAGAATTTTTTCCATAGTCATAGCAATGTTGAATTCCATTTTTTAACTAAGCACAAAGTTATGGTTGGATAAAATATGTCATGAAATGAGAATGAAATAAATTTCTAAAGTAAAATTTTTGTAGGAAGATCAAGAGTGAAATAATACTTGGAATGAATTGCAAGTGAACCTGACTAGTTCCCTACACTGAGCGTTTTTCCTAATTTTGGATGTTACTTCTTTTGTACTAATACTTGAAGCAAAGCATGTTTTTGTTCTATGTACAATTTGAGATTGTAAAATAATAATTTGTAAATAAAAAAGTTTTTCATGTTTATTAATAATAAGAATTTGAAAATTGTTTGAAGCGTAATTTTTTATAACATAGTTCACAACACAATTATATAATCGATACTGTTGTTCGTGCCTTCGTGGTTTTGATGGGGAGGTTTTAGTACTTTAGAGGAGGTAAGAGAACGGAACTGACTAGGTAGTAGGTAACAGGTAAGGTACACCTACCTAAAACTCCGTTAAGTATTGAATGAAATAGAATTTTTTTCATGATCATAGCAATGTTTAAACTTTATTTTTTAAGTACCTAATGTAAGGATAAATTTATGGTTGACCAAAGTATGTCAAGAAATGAAATAAATTTTCAAAGTAAATTTTTGTAGTAAGATCAAGAGTGAAATTATACTTGAAACGATTCTTGCAAGAAATGCTTACCTAACGTTTGTAACCTAACATGTAAGTCAATCATTGATCCGTTTTTCAATAACAGTATGAATTTGAAAATTGCTCGAAGCTTAATTTTTTATTACTTACGTAGTTCACAACACGATCTCATCAAAAAATATAAATTAAATAAACTAAATAAAAAAGCGAATAAGAATAAAAATTTACAGAATCATAAAAATAAAATCTCAATCTTTTACACTTTTACTGCTTAATTGTTTTTGACACAACCTTATGAATTATTATAACGGCAAAATAAACTAATAAAAATGGAAGTATTTGAAAAATTGTTTACAATTCGTCTTTTGCAGGAGCTGGAAATTTTTTTAATACAGCAAAATATAAATTACGAAAAGCATAAAACGAAACAGCAATGATTCCGACAAAGGTAACCAAAAAAATTGTGCTTAGAAAGTTACCATCTATAATGGTTGAACAAGTTTTTCTTCTTTCTTCTTTTGATGTTTCTATTTCATGCAAGCTTTGCGCTAATAATAATTTCATTTTGGCCAATTCTGTTTTCATTTCATCAACATCGACTTCTTCGGCTGCAATTTAAAAAACAACTGATTAAAAATTTACTGAATTTTTTGACATAAAAAAATTGAAAATTGACTAACCGGGATGATGTTGATTCATTTTTACGACGATCTTATCTACTCGGTTGATTTGTCTGTATTTCGCATTAAACTTTTTGAAGTCTTTTGTTTAAATTGGAAGAACAAGAAGTGACAGAAGTTTAACTAAAATTTAAGATTTTATTGATTTTTTGAACATTGATTTTTAGTTTGAATTTAAAGTTTTGAACACAGATGCGGAAGCTGGGATGCTGGAGCATCGGCATAGACGAATAAGTTTTTCTCTTTGTGCAGAATGTGCAGAAAAACTTCGTAATCTGCCGACGTTGCTCCGAAAAATGACCCGTCTGCACTACTTGTGTGATTGTTTTCTTATTAGCTGCTGCGTTTACCGTTTTTGATGCTTTTAGCGAACGTACTATATTTACTGCAGACTCCAAAGTTGCAGTTTACTTGCGAGTATTTCGTTGATTTTTTTATTAAAATTTCGAAGCTTTCAGTCTACAAAATGGTTGAATGAAAGTTTGAATTTCAGAAAATTGGATTGCAGAAGATGCCATGCGCATTTTGGTGTCTTTTGAAGTTTTGATGACTACATGACACGTGACAAATTTTTGTAAAACTTGTCTAAACAACAAAATGAGTCAGTTCTATCTATTCAACAAACTTCAAGCTCCACGGAACAGTCAACGTAATTCGAAAAAGTGATAAGAATATTGAAAGTTACAAAATTTCAGTTTAGAAGTAAAACAAAATGAAATACTTTGAGAAATTGTTTTAAAACTGCTTCCAACCATGTTGTTTCGTTAACTGCATAGTATAATTTAATCTACGACCTTATCGTTGCTCGAATTTTGATAATTATTTTGTTTGAGTGGTTATAAAATCGACTGAAAAATGGTTTTAGCCGATTTAGGACGGAAGATCACTTCCGCTTTAAAATCTTTAAGCAATGCTACCATCATTAATGAAGATGTAAGTAATTATCAATCTACTATAAGTCGTAGGTGCGAGCGTTTTCTGATGAATCATGTGCTTCGCAGGTCCTGAATTCTATGCTGAAAGAAATATGTTCAGCGTTGTTGGAAGCCGATGTTAACGTTGCACTTGTGAAAAAACTACGTGAAAATGTACGATCTGTCATCGATTTCGATGAAATGGCGGGTGGATTGAATAAGAGACGTATGATCCAGAGCGCCGTATTCAAAGAACTGATCAAAGTACGCAACTTTGGTGATGCTTTTTCTACAATTTGATTCTTTAACGTTAAAAGCACTTATCTCTTTTGCAGTTGGTAGATCCAGGCGTCAAAGCTTTTCAGCCAACCAAAAATAAATCATCTGTGATCATGTTTGTTGGTTTACAAGGTTCTGGTAAAACTACTACTTGTACCAAACTAGCTTACTATTATCAGAAGAAAAACTGGAAAACTTCGTTAGTTTGTGCCGATACATTCCGAGCTGGTGCCTATGATCAACTTAAACAAAATGCCACAAAAGCTAGAATACCTTTTTACGGAAGGTGCGTATGGTTTAGAATGAATTTAGAATGTGTATCGATCTTTCGAAAATGAATATAAAACCTTTGCACGCATTTTACAGTTATACTGAAGTTGATCCAGTGGTGATAGCGCAAGATGGTGTTGAAATGTTCAAAAAAGAAGGTTTCGAAATTATCATTGTAGATACCAGTGGTAGGCATAAACAAGAAGCTTCATTATTCGAAGAAATGTTGCAAGTGTCCAACGCAATTGTAAGTTTTTCTAAAGACATCTTCTTCACTTATAACTTTTTTCTGAAGCTCTAGTTTATATTTAGAAACCAGATAATGTCGTATTCGTTATGGATGCCACCATTGGTCAAGCTTGCGAAGCACAAGCTCGAGCTTTCAAAGAAAAAGTCGATGTAGGATCTGTAATTATAACGAAATTAGACGGCCACGCAAAGGGTGGTGGTGCTTTGAGCGCGTAAGTATCAAATAGATTATTCGATTGAATAATCATTTTTTTCGACTGAAATAAAATTTTTGATTCGTGTTTGTTATTCAGCGTCGCAGCAACAAACAGTCCTATAATATTCATTGGTACTGGAGAGCACATAGACGATTTTGAACCATTCAAAACCAAACCGTTTGTATCCAAATTGCTAGGAATGGGTGATATCGAAGGTCTTATTGATAAAGTAAACGAGCTTAAATTAGACGACAACGAAGAACTGATAGAAAAAATTAAACACGGGCAATTCACATTAAGAGATATGTACGAACAATTTCAAAACATAATGAAAATGGGCCCATTCTCTCAAATTATGGTAAACGTTCACTTATAACTTGAAATACCTATTTGACATTCGATCGTCAGCAGAATATTTACGTTTTGTTATTTTCAGAACATGATACCTGGATTCAGCCAAGATTTCATGTCGAAAGGCAGCGAACAAGAATCGATGGCACGATTGAAAAAACTTATGACTATTATGGACAGTATGAACGACGGAGGTATTTACTAATCACTTTTAAAAGTTTAAGTACAAAATTCATACCTTATTAATTTATAATAATTCATCGAATTCTAGAACTGGATCATAGAGACGGCGCCAAGTTATTCTCGAAACAAACTGGCCGAGTCACGAGAGTAGCCCAAGGTGCAGGTGTTACCGAAAAAGAAGTCAAAGAGTTAGTCGTCCAGTACACCAAGTTCGCGGCTGTTGTTAAAAAAATGGGCGGCATTAAAGGCTTATTCAAAGGAGGTGACATGGCTAAAAATGTTAACCAAACCCAGATGGCTAAACTGAATCAACAAATGGCCAGAATGATGGATCCTCGAGTACTTCATCAAATGGGTAAATTTATCCAAATATTTATTCACTCGTCAATTCCAACGGGTGATATTAATTCTTATGTTTCTATTTCAGGTGGTATGTCCGGGTTACAAAACATGATGCGACAACTGCAGCAAGGTGCTACTGGTGGGTTGGGCAATTTGATGAGTGGTTTAGGAGGAAAGTAAATGCTACTTTGTGAATTGGGTAAGCGTAATATTTTCAAGTGGAATGAAATCGGGCTAATGTTTCTTCATTTCGCATGATTTTTTTTCTTACAGCGTGACTCGCTTTTTATCTGTTTCTTTGGTTATTTCGATGAATCGTGCTGTACTATTTTTATACGATAATTGCGATTTTATGAAAGTTTTCAAATGTCTATTATTTTCTTTTTACTAAATTTATATGGTGTGAGGATAAACTGATTTATTCGCTGTAATAGCCGTAATAATTCAAAAATGAAGCAAAACGATATTTCTATTTCCATTTTCAAAATAAAGATGAAAATTTACTTGAAAAAGTTTCATCTTTTTTCTTGCTCTTCGAAGTTACGCTTATTTTTTAAAAAAATATTTATATGTTTTTTTACAAGTTTCGTTTTATTTTTTACCGTTTTTTTTTTTTTTGCGTGGCTCATTATAAAACCCGTAAATCAACATTTTTTTAATACTATTTTGTTTTCGAACCCAACTATCCTCTCCTCTCCTCTCCTCCATCATAATTTTTGATAACGAAGTATGTTTTATAATTGAATTTTATAAACGATTGTTGAAATATTTTTGAATTATTATTTACCACAGATGTATCCGCAACGATCGATACAATTTTATCACAATTCAATTTTTTGCCAAGTGTAGTTATTGTTTCTTAGAAAAATTGTATATTTATAAAATAGTATTACTTCTTGTTTTGTAAATTTGTACAATTTTCGTCCCATGTTTGTTAATATTTATTGAAGAATTTATTCAATCTTTAAATACAACCCCGTTTGTATTCAAATCGTCTGTAAAACTTTATTTATCGCTGATAATTAAAGCTTCGCAATCGAATTTATCGGCGCTCGACGTCACTGAACCCATACGAAGTAGACAAAATCACTTATATTTGTAGAAAAAATAACAAAAAAAAGCATAACCAAAAATCAAACTAAAATAACATCACAGTGTCACTCTGAAATGGAGCACAGCGTTCAAGTTTCACATGGCACCGATCGTTTTGGACAGCGGTGTAGTCTTATTTAGATAAGGAGTATCAGTAAATCGTAATTGGTAATTTACTGGTACGTTTTGGGTTTCAAAAACTACAATCTTATTAATTTCCGGCGCAGGTTTTAAGTAGCAGGCTGGAACAAATAACGTAACTTGCGATCCTACACCGGGCCAGTATCTTCCGAGATTGTGATCGTTGACAAATATTACACCCTAAAAAAACATTTTACCATTATTTTTTTCCTTTGGAATTTAGTCTCATTGAAGTGATCATGTATTGTTACCTTTCCCCAGCCAGTCAAGTCGACATATGTGTGTAACGGTTCGGGTGATTCGCTCGGTAACACCAATTCTCCATAAAAGTAGGCTGGAGGCGATATAGGATTATTAGAAGGGACTAGTTTTTCAACCCATGAAACACTGGTGAACGGCAGTCCAATCATTGTCCACGGAGTAAGGAACTGACCATCGATTGTTGGATCAGAAATGATACCCTAGAACCATATCATCAAAGTTAGAACTTCATATTTCATTACGATTAGCGATAGAAAATCCAATCACTACCTTAGCGTCTTTTAAGTAAGGACCGAAATTCACACGACCTTGATTTTCCACCAACAAGTGCAGTTTTGAATTAGGTTTCGCGATTAATGGAATACTTTTTATCTGTCTCGTGCGGGAAAGTATACCGGAAGCAATCTAGGAAAATATTCAATCATTATTGAAGATTCCCGGTCTTTTTCCCGAAGCCGAAATCCCGAATGGACATTTTCCCGAATGGGATATTACACGAAAATTTTTATCCCGAATACCAGTCACGAATGACCTTTTTCCCGAATACGGAGATCCCGAATAATTTTTTTCTTGAAAATAGAAATCTCGAATAATATTTCAGTTTACCTGGTCAACAAAAACAATAGCTCTGTCTCTCAAATCGTACACGTACAACAGAGCCGGATCGTCTATATTGTTTGGTAGTTTGGTCTCATAAAGCACATATCCGTAGTAAACTTGCAATTGTTCGAAAGTAGAAGGTCGGTCAGAAAATTGTTGTACTTTATCAGGAATGTATGAATTATTAAATATCGATAGTACAGGTTTCATCGTAACTGGTCCATAATTTCCTTTAGGAGTAGGCTTAGGTATTGGAATGTCAGGTATTTTGAAATGCTGCAAAATTATAGATACCTAGTACCTTTTAAATGGTCTTTTTTCGATTAAATATTTCATAGTTACTTACTTTCGATAGTAAATTCTTTATGGCGTAATATTTGCTCGTCGTATCGCCAGCTTCTGTCAAAGGAGCATCATAATCGTACGAAGTTAACTGAGGATCGTATCGAATACCGTTAATATTTGCTCCTGTAAATTTGAATATTTTTATATTTGAAAACAATCAGATACAATGAATATTAATTTTTTTACCATTCGTGAATGCAAAATTAGTTCCTCCGAAAAACATGTAAAAATTAAACGAAGCATTGAAAGTTAACATTTCTTCCATTGTTTGTAACACAGCGGCTGTGTTTACAGTTTCTAAAGGCTTCTCCCAAACGGTGAGCCAACCTGGGTAAAATTCCGAATTGACGAAAGGTCCTTTAGGCGAGTACTCTCTCATATTGGCAAATGATGAAGCGACATTGGCGGCTGAAAAATTGATTAAATTTCAATATGAACAAATTTAAAATAATTTCAAACCCGAAGGAAACTCGTATTACTCGTGCCAAAGTCGACAGTTGCGTATACATCAGGAATTACTCCGCATCTCAAGAAACTAGGAGAATTTCCATCGGTGGTAAATAGAACAGCGTTGTCTTTCACGTACGATAACATTAAATTTTTCAACCACACTTTATAATCCATATTACAAGCGTTGTAACTTCCGTATTCGTTCTCAACCTAGATAAACAATTTTTTTCGAATGTACTCGTGTCAAATTTAGAATTAATTAATCGATCGTTGAACTCGATAGGTATTTTTACCTGAACCATAATTATGGGACCTCCTTTACCGTATAAATATTTTTCCATCTTGGGTAAAAGTACATCGAACCACATTTTGACTTCATTTTTGTAATCTGAAAATATAGATACATGAATTAGAACATAAGTCAACGAATTCGTATCACATATATTTTCAAAAATCTTACTTTTGTCATCAGTTCTAAGCTCGATTGAAGGGTATAAATTCAATAGCCACGGAGGAAGTCCACCCTACGTATAAAAAAAGAAGCAATCTCGTTATAAAGATTATCACATTTGGTATCCATTTCAAAACGATTCAACACTAACAAAATCTCTTTCAGCGCAAATATAAGGTCCGGGACGTAGAATTACTAGCAAATCTTCTTGAACAGCCAAATCCAAAAAATACTCCAAATCATTGTCGCCAGAGAACTGGTAATGGCGCGGAGAAGGTTCGTGTAAGCTCCATTCGACGTAACTAGAAAAAAGTAACAACTTAGTAGGTAATACGAACCAGAAAAAAAGTCAAAAAGTCAGTTCTATATTTACGTGGTAACTGCATTCAATCCTGCGGCTCTGTATTTCCTCAATCGATCTCGCCAATAAACTCTAGGCACTCGGAAATAATGTAATGAACCAGCCACATATTGGAAAGGTTTGCCATCTTTTAAAAATACGTTGTTCGTATAATCGATTCGAAAAGTGCGATTCTCAGTAGGACTAGGATTATATAAAGCGCGAGCAGTTATTTTTTCCTGAAAGCAAAAGATTTTGAAACAATTACAAACTTGTTCAATTTCACAAGAAAATCTTAATCTTAAATCTAAGACACAAGTTATAGAATTTCAATAGAGTAAATATTGCATAAATAGGTTGGCACTTGAAGATAGCGTGCAACTTTACCACATTCGAATAATGCAAAATGTTTTGAAGCGTTTTTTACGAGTGAAAAGATTCGGAAAATTTTGGGTAAAAAAAACCACTCACTTGCGAAAGAATTATGAGAACGAATGAAGTTAAAAGTAAATAAAACATTGGTTCGTTGTTTTTAAAAAATTGAGAAGAAAATAGGTAGAAAAACAACTTGACATAGTAAACCGCGAACAGTGTGATAATGAACTATTTCTGTTTTTGGCTGAATGCGTGCTTGCGACGATACTTTTCACATGAATACAAAATGATCGCACTGCTTGAAGTCGAATGAATGTTTTAAACAGCGTGGTAGTTAAAATGTTTAAAATAGATGCTCAATAATTAACGAAATAACGAACAACGTTATGATGAACAAAGTACATCAAGTCGAACGGAAAACATGTGACTGATTTGACGATAAATTTCCTTCTACACAAAATATGTAAACTCAATGTAGGTACCACCGGCGATGCCGGTTTCAGCGCAGATAATCGTCGAACGTATGACACTGATAAAACACTGTATAATTGTCCTAATTGTACAATTGTACATGCAAACAAGAACGACGTAACTAACTGATTCTTCCTCTTTTTTTTTTTTTACAGATAACGCTTCGTATCAGTTATGCTTACTTAGTGAGTGGAGTATCTTTTCCCTACTTCATTGTAAATACAAAATATACTTATAGGTAGATGACGATTTGGTACCTAATTGTTCATTATTAAATTTTCGGAGTGAATTTAAAAAATCGTTTCAGTTTAAAATGGATAATTCTTTTCTTAAAATTATGCAAGACGTACCTTTCATTAGGCGAGTACTCCTACTCAATAAATGAATAATTCATAGGTACTTTAACTTTTAGTCTAATGTTCGCTGTTGTTTTCTAAAAACTAAATTTCCACTTAAATTTATTTTTAAGAGCAGCACTAAAGGAGAGCTCTACCAAAGGTTTAGTTTTAGAGGATAGTGAATATTTGGACAATATGAAGTACAGCACTCGATCACCAGTAGAGCAACACCGAATACAATGGTGTTGCATACTTCAAATTTCCATTCCATAATTTAAAGATATGTAATATGTTTTTTTGAAACCGGTTTGTTAGTTTGCAACCAGTTGTCGATAATTCCCC
>FIZT01012108.1:0-13475 GCA_900065295.1 Paracoccus marginatus | reverse complement strand
CAGCGTTTTTTTCGAAAGGAGGTGCACTTTGGGGACCTCCTGCTCCCCTCCCCGTACACCTAGGGAGCTCAAAATTTTTTTGGGATGTCTCCCACTCAAAGTAAACTACCTCACCGAATTTGGTCAAAATCCAAGGTATGTTTTTTTTTTCACTCCACCCTAACGTACATACGGTAGCTAGTTAGCTACATACGCGCGCGCGCTACGTACTTTTTCTTTTCACACTGTGCGAGCTGGTGCTACTAGTGGTTGCGTTTGTTGAAAACGGGGGTACTCTCGGCAAATGAGTGAAAATTGATTGAGCATTAGCAGTGCCGACATGTTATGTATTTATGCGTATGCTAATACGTTTGACTTGAGTGTTCGCTAACGATGCGGCATGGCGGCGGCTGGACGACCGACCAACCAGGCAACCATATTGCTTGAGCGACGTGACCAAATACACGGAATTTTTTTCGTTTTGTTTTGCTTTTCTGTTCACTTATTTTCTTCAACACGGCCGATGACTGTGGTGCTACGTCATCGTCTTCCGCCGTCTCAAACTGTACTCGAATACGGCTCGTCGACGTACATATTTGCATATAGGTAGTTAGGTACATACGTACTTTACTTACATACTTGCTATGGTACCTACGATAGAGTTTTGTTTTTTATTCGGTGTCGTCGGCTTCGTCGACGTGACCATGAAATGGTACAACTTACTAGCTGTAGCTATATACTTGATACTTATTCATGTACCTGATGAGCTTTTTCCTCGCACACCGCATTCGAACCACAAATACAGAGTAGGCTTGATATCTCGATAAGAAACGTACGTGTTATACGTATTTCACCATATTATTATATCGATCGACTAATGACCATTTTCTTTGTTTGACTATTGTAGATTCTTAGAAGACGAGAACAAGAACTGGAATCTGAACTCGAACGTTTGGCCAGGGAGAAGATCATCAATCAGCAACGACTCACTACGCTGAAGAAAGAGCTTTCAGCTCAGTGGGATCATATAGATTTTAATTCACTTTTACCAGAGAGCGTCGAATCAAAACCGAACGGTAAGTTGAGCTGTCGATGTCGTCAATCTCGTCATCGATAATCGAATTTGCGAATTTATATCGTCTACAACTATCCGTTTGCGTTTTACAGCCAACGTGGAAAACGATGGCGCTGCTGACCAAAGAGACTACGAGATGGAACGTGACGCTGATAAAATTGCTTTAATGAGCGACGCGGACGATTCGAGCCAAGTGAAAAGCAAAGGTGATACGTATTACGGAAGTAGTTCATCGACTGGTTCGTGTAGTATTTCTCCGTTACACATATCTTCGCCGAATGTCGTATCGACCACCAGCGATAGTTTACCACCTCAAATTCACGTTAGTATGCTATAGTGATTAGTGATACCTACACGTAGCACATACCTCTAGGTACTATAGCGGCGCATTGTTACCAACTAATCTCATACTTGATTTATATACCTACCTACCTACATTTTATAGATTGTCGAATCTGCCTCTGTGCCGCTTGACAAATTGACCAATACTACGGTGGTCAGTCCGTTGCAGTTTTTATCAACGTCCGCTATCCGTATGATTGCAGACTCTTCGGAACCTATCGCTCTGGTTCAACATAACGGAGGTACAGTCGCCGCGGCGCGATAATTATTTTCATTCAATCAACGCCCACGCAACGTATCTAGATAACGTGTATTTATTCGTACGTTTTTTCATGTCTTGTTTTTAATTCGATTCAGGCGAGAAAAGTTGCGAATCTGCTACATTACCAAAAATGGCTGTGCACGCGGGCAACGCTTTTACAATATTCAGCGATTCGTTTCAAAAGGTTGCTACATCGAACGGGGCGGTTACCGGTAACGCGAACGCGAATGCGAATACTGGTACTGCAGTAACTACTATCGTACGAAATAGTAAAGTTGCAAATTCGCCCGTTCATTTTACTACTACCGGTGAGTCGTGAGTTTACGGTTGTTTTGTGTGCGCACTGCGCGACAGACGAACACGTTACGCGTCTCGTTAGTCGTTACCATACGAACCATCTCTAACCGGCTAAATATACGCCTTTTTGCAGGTATCAGCTTACCTTCGGTGTCTGTGAATCATAAAAACGTCTCTTTACCCGTCAAGTCGACCTTTCCTCAAGTTACTACGAATGGCACCATTTCTACCTCTACCTTCGGTGAGTACGAACTACCATTCCGTCGCGTCAGTCGTTTCGAAAATATGCTACTTTCGATCGATTGATTACGTTTTACTCTTGTATTTGTTTCACGCAGGCGAACGTAGCAGTACCGTGTTGACTACAGTTCCGGTACATTCGAACGTTGGTAACGTTGTTAATCATTCGTTCGTCGTAACTCAACCTTCAACCGGACAAATGGTACTTACCGCAGCGTCGCCGCATTTACCCACCAACGTAAGTGTATCGAAGGAAATCCCTAGCAACTTCGTCACTCGCGTACACGCGCACGCATTTTTACGTATAATTTATAATTTTTATCAAATCAACAGGTTATGCCTACGCCACTGTTGAAGACGGTTAGCCGACTGCAGCCGATAAACGGTCATCAACTGGTCGTCAAGCCTGCGATGGTGGTTGTAAGTACGGCGGCAGCTGCGTCCAAATGAACGACCGTGATTCTATGTAGTATTCGGCGGCGCGCATCGCATCGTCCGTATTCACTGATCACGCTGCTATAAGTTATCGTCGGCGAAGCGAAGTAGGAAATCGGAAGGCTACCTTATTTTAGTACGACTGAATAAGCTAACGAATTATTTATTACCTAACGGTATTTTTTCGAGGGTATCTTACCAAGTTGTTGAAATTTCTCTAAATTTTTTCATGTGATAAAAGAAAAAATAAGAACGGCGACGTTTATTGTGATTAACTTATTAACGTGTATTAGGAGGAAATATCGCTACAGATTACAAACATTATTTATTTTTTATGATTATTATTATTATTATTATTATTATTACTACTACTACTGCTATAACTTGTAACTTATACCGAACGAAGTTCCTTTCGTGTGTGTGTGTGTGTGTGTGTTTGTCGATTCTTGTACGTATATTATGTACCTAAGTATATTGAGCAAAATCTCTTAATCAAAAGTCATTATTTTTTCAACCGCTAATTTGGAATGTTGATAATATTATATTTTGTGTGTTGTGTAGACATTATTACTAGCTACATGCCTGTATTTTTACCTGGTTTCTCTCGTCTCTTTATTACGCTTTGTAATGCTGCGCGGTTTTTAGTAGAGAGTTTATATTTTTAGAACATATGTATGTATGTATGTATGTACCTATTTACCTATGTGCTACAAGCTACCGGAGCGTCGAGCGTAAGATTTTTTTGTTCGTTCTTCACCCACCCCACCTCACCACCGCCCCTCTCTCCCTCTCCCTCCTTGTGACTTTAATTGTACATTAATGTGTAAATTTTAGTTGTTGTTTTTTTTTTTATATAACCTCTACCTCTTAATAGAAACGCCACTTTTACGATTAAGATTAGTATTGAAAAACTCAGAATCGGTATTTCTTTTTTAAACGCAAATTTTTGGTTTTCTTCGTTTTGATTTTTTTCTGTTCTTTTTCTTTTGTTATTTAAAATTAAAACATACTGTACTTTATCGGCCAGTTTGCTTTTGTTTTCCTTTTTTGTACCACTTTTTATCTATATTGTGTAAGATTATAGTCATTGAGAGATTTTCGTTTACCTTTATATTAAAGGTTCGAACGTGTGTACATTATTATTTATTTTCTCATGTTCTAAAAGATTGAACGTAAGTTCATTCGCTAGAATCGTTGTGTGTTGATGAAAAAAAAAGAATCATTTTTATCTTGAAGTTGACCGCCTATAACCAAAGTGTACTTAAGGTTTTTGAACGTGTAATTTGATAGAAAGGTGCCTACGAATGCTGTAATTTTATTCAAATTACAGACTTATGTGATATTATTTATATACTTTTGTAAATAGTTATTTATTTTTCTCATTAATTTCTAATTGTATCTTTCTAACTGATTTTATTTGATCGTGTTGTAAAAATTTTACGCAATTTCTCTCATTAAGTTATAGTCGTAAGTATTATGTACAAACAAAAATTGAAATTATTTGTAGTGTAATGGATAAAAATTGTGTTTTTATGTATCATATAAAAATAATAAACCATTACGGCTGTCTTGCATTCGAAATTCGAACTACTCGCCGATGCGTTCGCGTTCATAAATGTATGTACCTAACCTACGATTATCAAATTTCGAATTCTTTGAAGAATGAAAGAAAGAAAATCTGTTCCGTTTAGTTCTCGCTTCTTTCTTATCTTCTATTACGTACTCATCGAGGAATGTGCACAGTGCATGCTTGCAAGTCTGAATGTGTGAGTCACAAAATTGCCCTCAATACTCGTCCACTAACAATACTACGTGTACGATTTGATCCTTCATTGTTCCTCTTCTCTTTTTTGTAGTGTTGATAGTGTTTTTTGAAAGTGAGTGCTGGACGGCTCGGCTAGACAGGTGTAATGTAGTGCATTAGGAATAACTGGTCGCAGGAGTAATAATTGTTTATCGTATTTTTTCATTGATTGTGTCTTTCGCAAACTGAAGCTTCGTATCTGTATATTTCTGTGTTATCTTATGTTATGTTACTGATGAGTACAGATTACAACTATCAGTATCAACTACACAAGTAAGTATAAGTAATTACTGACTAGTAACTACCCACTTACATATTACATGCATATATACATACATTATGTTGAAATAATGTTGGCGTTTGTAATAAGTCGCTCGATGAATTAGTCTAATGTTCCAAACTTGAAACTACCTTGAAACTTTTGATTTATAAGCTAGCCTATAGGTGAGATGCTGAAATTCGTTGACTAATTGACTAGTAGTATTTCGTGCCACTGTGACGTTATTTTATTCAGTTTATTGTTCATATCAATGAGAATTGTTTTCATCATGCCCTGAACTAACCTAACCCAATCCTTCAAAACTACTGCAAGCCCCCGTATCGGAGATTAAATTACGACTATATCGTAATGGAGGAATGAACCTACAACCTAGGTACTTATGCGTCGAATTCGATAGATAATGTTCATGTTTTTGGAGAGTCAATATTTCTATAATTCTGATTAACTACCTGACTAGTGACCACCGGTGCTTTACTCGGGTTTTATCATGTTAACCAATATTCCGTGAAAGGTGAACGAAAACTTAGATAATGGTTAGTTTTAGTTACCCGGCAGTTAAACTGATGTGATAACACTACCAACTTTTGAACCTACGATTGAATGGCAGAAAGTCAGCGATATACGTGTGTATTTCTATTTTCACTCGTATGGTTATTGTGCTAGGTACTGAACGTTGTTGTACTTCAGGTTCGGTGTGAGATAATTATCTGAAACGGTGAATTTTTCATTTTTTTTAAAATTTTTTTTTGTAAATCTAGCTCGGGCGTTTACAATATGGAATCACTGGAAGATAACGATGTCGTGATTACCGGCGTTTCCGGTGTTTTTCCAAAAGCCGATAATGTGGAAGAGTTTGCTAATAAGTTGTTTAACAAAGAAAATCTTTTATCAGGTAAGACATATCTGCCAAAAAAAAAAAAATACGCGCATATATATGTTTCTCTAATACCCATACTTTGCTTGATTCTACCTTACCTATCGAAGATGTACCTTATATGCCCTGCAAACTGGGTAAATTAAACGATTTGAGTAAATTCGATGCAGAATTCTTCGGTTTTCAACCGCATCGTGTCGATGTGATGGATCCAATGGCTAGAATGATTCTAGAAAAGGCATACGAAGCTTTAGTGGACTCGGGTACGTTGCTTGCCAATTACATCACGACAGTCAGTTATTCACGATAGGATACCTAATCGACTGAAATTTTTCGACTATTTAGGAAATAATCCGGTAACGTTGAAAGGGAAGAATTGCGGAGTGTTTGTCGGTATTCATTTTCTCGAAACAGAAGTACTTGTTTATGAGAAGATTCAAAAAGGAGCTTCTTTGGCTATTTCTAGATCTTTCAACGCAAATCGAATTTCATATTGGCTTGGAGTTCACGGTCGGTTGATGTTGATGAATGTTCGCAAATCAGGACATATTTGTAGTGTAGTATTTTTCTAGTCAAGATAACAACTTATTTTTCTTCAGGTCCCAGTTTCACGGTCGATTCTGCATGCTCGTCTACGTTACTTGCGCTGGAAATGGCGTATAAAGCTATACGAAACGGAGAATGTGAATCTGCACTGGTAGGAGGATGCCATGTATGCTTACATCCTGCATTATTGTTGCATTTATTAAAAGTCGGAGCATTAAACCCCAACGGTGAATCGAGAGTATTCGATGAAAATGGTTGGTATAAAAAGTTATCAGGTACACGATGTGACATAGGTATATTCTTATCATACCTACGATTACATAAGTAAATGTTGTTTCAGCGGGTGGCTTTTGTAAAGCCGAAGCCATCGGTGTATTCTATTTGCAAAAAGCCAAAGATGCGAAAAGAGTGTACGCTAAAGTAATCAATGTTAGAAGTAATCACGATGGAAGTAAACCGTTATTTCTCTCTCCTTACGGTCCTTCTCAAGCTAAACTTTTGGACTTGATTTACCAACAAAGCGGAGTCGATATTAATTCGGTGGCTTGGATCGAAGCTCACGCGACTGGCACTTTGGTAAGACACCTATTTATAATCTAGGTCTATAATGTTCTATGTAACGTGTAGCTTGGAATTATTCCGTCTAGGTACCTGTAACATTTTGTTAAAGAGATATTAATATTTTAAACTGATAACTTTTTTCAATCTCATGGATAGGTAGGCGATAAACAAGAAGTAACGGCTATCGATCAAGTGTTCAAAAATAGACAACGACCTTTGCTCATTGGTTCAGTCAAATCAAACATGGGCCATGCTGAAGCGGCGGCCGCTGTAGGTTCAATTTCTAAGGTTTTGATAGCTATGGAAACTGGCTTCATTCCTCCAAATATCAATATTTCCAATGTTCGAAAAGATATCGAAGCATTTGCCACAGAACGAATAAAAGTACGTTGTTATCTCTTTTTACCTTGAGACGTTGATAAAAATAAGATTATACAGAGACCTATTTCCTATTTTTAACGTAGGTTGTCGTCGAAAAAACGCCTTGGAAAGGAGGTATCGTTGGTATTAGTGGATTTGGAATGGGCGGTGCAAACACTCACGCTATTCTTCAGTCTTTTTCAAAAGAGAAAACAAATAACGGAATTCCAAATGATGATTTTCCTCGCATCGTTGGCGTATCGGGTCGCACTAGTGATGCCGTTGACGCATTTCTGAACTACGTAAGCCTGTGTCAAATGTCGATTCAGTTTTTCTTTTTTGTTTGCCTATCTCGTATTTATATCTACCTTTGTATATAGGTATTAGACACCTATTCATTTATACTTTTTTTACAGTTAGAAAGTTCGAATATCGATGCGGAATTAATTGCATTACTGCATGAGATCTATAGCTACAATATTCCACTGCATCCGTACAGAGGTTACATAATTGTTAGCAAAAATGGTTCACATTTCAAACAAAAAATCAAAGTAAGATGAAAACCAATTGATTTGTACTGTACCTAATGAAATATGACACAACTCGATTTCTGAAAAGATCAACTTTTCAGAACATCAGAGCCACTTCTCGGCCGCTATGGTTCTGTTTTTCAACCTTTGAAAATCGTGTCAATTCTATTTACAACGCTTTTAAACACTTGAAAGCATTCAAAGATACGATATTGCAAAGTGATGAACTTCTGAGACCACTAGGTTTGAACCTAATAGATACTTTGGAAAGCAGCGGTGGAGATAGTATTCAGCCTGCCGGACTTTTCACCGTCGTTATCCAGGCAAGTCGAGGAACTGTTGCGCATTTTACTACAAGCTCTACCTATTATTTTTTATTCGAGAAATGAAACGGTTCAATTTTTAGATCGCTTTGAATTCGCTGACTCGCAGTTTAGGTCTTATAGCAAATGATATAATCGGCGAATCGTACGGTGGATTAACATACGCTTATGTGGATAAAATTTTAACGTTAGATCAAGCTTTGAAAATAGCGTACTATTGTTCCTCGTCGAATGATGGAAACCCTGGACAAAATTTGAAAACGATTTTACCAAAAGTAAGCGCGGTGCAGGTTTGCATACTAACCTCTGTATAGTCTATTTTGAACCTTTCAAGCATCAACATCTGATGTACATGCGTATAATTTTTAGGTAATCGTATCGTCTGAGGAAGTTTTACCGAAACTTCAGAAAACCATCGATGATCAAAATTCCAGTTTAGTAGACTACCTGACAAAATTGCTCTTTAATGCTGACTATGTCGAGGATAAAATTCAGACTATTCCGAAAGACGCCATAATTTTGGACTTTTCTTCGAATAAGTTTTCCGAAGCGCTGAAAACGAAATTAAAAGGAGAAGGTGTTCTTGTACCTTTTGCAAAAGATGATGCATCAAATTTCAGCGATTTTGTAACTTCATTAGGAGAGTAAGTCAGACGTAAAGTGTATGCCTATTGCCTATCTGTGACGTAGGTATAAAGTACCTATAATTTGTAACATTCTTTCATTCCGCAGATTATATCTATTGGGTATAAACCTCAGTTTTCAAAAACTGTATCCCGCTGTGAAATTTCCGGTTAGCAAATCGACCAAAATGATTGCGCCGTTAATCAAATGGAAGCACGAGGTACGATGGCCGGTGGCATTTTCCTCGTTTCAAGAACGTATGCTGTCGGGAGAACGCAAAGTCAGCATTTCATTGGATAACAAGGAAGACGCTTACATCGCCGGACACGAGATCGATTCTTTCGTTTTTTATCCAGCGACCGGTTTCATCGTAGGTGCTCTAGTTTATGTGTTTTATTTCATTTTGAACTTCACCATTAACTGGGTTGCTGAATTTTATCTCCTATAGGTTTTGGTTTGGGAAACTTTGGCGCAAATTCACGGTAAAATGTACGCCGATTTGTCCGTAGTCTTTGAAAATATTCGTTTGCACAAAGCTGTAGTACTTCGACGAAACGAACCCGTTACACTCAGCATTATGGTTCAGAAGGGAAATAGAAATTTCGAAATTTTGCATAATAATCAAATAGTGGTTACCGGCCAAGTCTACGTACCTTCGGATGTTAGTAAAGAAACGTTGAACGTTGTCGAGTCGACCGGCAGTGGTGTCGTAATGGATGGAGCGGATTTCTATCGACATGTGTTGATCAAAAACTACAATTATAAAGGAATTTTTAGAGGCGTCAAAAAAATTGATAGCGCAGGTTAGTTTATTACGTATCTGTCGCATTGTTCGTTTAATTGCACTGCTGTATGTGGGATTTGCTATAATTTTTTTGCAGGTACTCGATCAACCGTCGCGTGGAATTCTAATTGGGTCGCGTATTTGGATTCGGTTTTGCATTTGACTTTACTTCCGCACGAGTTTCTAGCAGTGCCAACTGAATTCGAGAAATTCATCATCGACGTCGATAAACACAAACAATCATTGAAAACGAATCCATTCGGTATACTATGATAATTACTGTAGTATTTTCTGTAACAATTTAAAAATTTTACGAATGAGTCGAGTCGTTTAATATAGGCATCTGTCATTTTTTCAGAAATTCAAGCGATCAAGGATAAAAAAATGAACGTCATACAGTCTGGCGGAGTACAAGTAAAAGGCTGCACTTTTCGAGCCATTCCTGTCAAATTGAGCAGCAAAATTCCGCTGGTACAAAAATATACCTTTGCGCCGTTCGAATCGCACGACAAAGTACTACTACTTTTTTCAATTTAAATTTCAAGGCTGAGTGAGTGGGTTGGATACGGGTATGCTAGCGTCACAAAAGTACTTATACTTATCTAAAAAATCTGATTTTTTTTCATTTCAGAAATTGCCGTTGAAAAATGCAGTTCACCTATTTGGCCAATGTATTATGGATTATGTTTGTCAACAGACCAAGGACGTGAAAGCAGCAGAAATTTTGGACGATGATTTTAATCCTAATTATCCTCCCATTGCTCCGTACTTCGTGAGCTTCATTAAGGAGCAACTACTGTTTCAAGTAAACAAGCCTTCCGCGCAAACGTAGCTGACAACATGGGCGGCGATTATTGTATTGCTCTCATGCTCGAGCAACACACGGGAAATTCCTAGAAATTCAAAAATGTTTCATTCTTTTTGCAATAGTGTGAAAAATGGGGGGAAAACACATCTTTTTCAAGCCAAAACTACCTTTTTTTTTCAAATTTCTCAAAATTTTCGCCCTCGCTCCGCTCGGGTCATATTATGCCGTAAATTAACGATTTTGGTTCAAAAAATAAAAAAAAATCACTATAAAAATGAACTTGAGCAACACTTGGGAAAATTTCAGATCGCCGCCCATGCTATCATACATCTACTAATTGAACACACTATCTCACACCTTCTTTCTAATCTCACCTTTTCAACAGTAATTCCCAAACTTCGCACCAACTCCATACCGCTTCCCTAAAAAAGTCGGTCATCTTACGCACCCTGCGTAAGAGTTTTTTTACCTTTAAAATGTCTAAATATTGCGTGGCGTGGTTCAAAATAAAATTAATACCTTATACAGTTACACACCAAAAAATAAATCGAAAAAACAAAAATGTACACCACGAATAGTTACATATTATATGCGCATATTTTCCGATTTTTAGCACATATAAATCCGCTCCCTAGTTATAATGTATCTCACTTTGCCAATTTTCACTTGATTTTTTTTGTTATTCGCAATTTTTGAAATTTTAAGTATAGTGCTGTGGGTAAAAAGGGTTACCTATTTTCACTTTTCCTGCACGAAACTGCCCTACGAAAAAACCAACGCCAGATTCGTGTTCATCAGGTCCAATTATCCCCATAATCAACATTTTCTCGATAAAAATACATAAATTTTGAAAATTGTCATTTATATCTGAATTTATCTTCAGCAAGGTGCACAGAGCACTGATCAGAAATACAGAATTGGGAGAAAATTCAGATAAATTTTTGAGATTGGTATCAAAATTCAAAATGAAGCAGCCCCCCCCCCCACACTGAAGGCAAAAAATGTAGTTCTGGATTTGGAAAAATGAATTTAAGCGATAAAATTGGTCAGATTTAGTAGGTATTTTATTTAATATAATAATTTAATAAAGAAAAAATGTTGAAATAAAATCATTTTTTTCTTTTGTAAAAATCAAAAAAAAAATTGAATTTTTGTTTCGAGGTTAGATGACGTAAATTTAGGGTTTCTGCAATTTTTTAAGGACTTTTTTGTGGAATAAGTATATACACAAAAAAAAAAAAACCGAAATACACTCTAAAAATACTAAAATATGCACTTTTATGCATTTTACCCTAAAGTATGCACTGTACGCCACTGTATAAAATTTTACAATTCGATTCAAAATAAAATTGCATGAATCACAAAAGGAACTCGAAAATGTACGATAGAATACAACAGGAAAATTATGCAATTTCATGAAAATTGTAAAATTCAATGCGATAGAACAACATACCTAATGTTATTGTCTTTCAAGTACCTAGCCTCATTACATCGCGTTTATAATTAGGAAATTCGGCCGTGTACGAAAAAAAGAGCTGCGCAACGGCGCGCAGCGTGGTCTCGTCTCGAAAATTTCTTGTCGAGACGAGACGAGACATTTATGTAATCTCGTCTCATCTCGTCTCGTCTCGTCTCACCGGCATCTCTAAACACATTTGAAACCACATTTTTTGAAAAATCTCAAAATCCAATATATTTTTCATTAAATTTGAAATAGTATATTACTGTACAACGGTCGAAAGTGAATCATTACGCGAAGAGTGCGAATGTTTGCGGAACAAGCCAAAGGCGAGTGAAGCAAACGCACGAGTCGCGTAATGATTCACTCGACCGTTGTACTGTAAGATATTTTTCATTTTTATTGCTTCGAAATTGAGTATTTCTACTTATTTCACTATTTCAAAGCCATCGCGGCGTATTTGAGTTTTTGACGTTTTTGTGCTTTGTGCCTGGCAAAAGCATGCACTAGTTGTTCACTTTTCCGTCCTAGTGCTGGGAAGTTCACTTCCCAGCACTAGGATAAGAAAATAACGCATGAAACTGCATGAAAATGATCAATCAAAATTGCAATGAAAAGTTTAACCTTCAATGCCAAAAAATTGCATGAAATACGAACTTTCGAAGCAATGAAAATGAAAAAAAAATTCCAATAGGCAAAAAAGCACAGAATTTTGTTTTTAAATTTGTAAATAAACTCAAATTTTACAACAAGTGATTAAATGAGTACAAAAACGTGTAACATGCTTGAAAAATTTATATCCCTCTCCAAAAAACCTTCAAAAAAGAAACTCTCTTAAAAAACCCCCAACAAAAATAATAACAATAATTATAAAAAAAAAATTAAAAAAATGACTTGCGTATGAATGAAATGACCTCGGTGCAGTCAAAAAAAAAACAATTAAAGTGACAAAATAATACTGATATCATGGGTGAGGAAAACCCATGCAACGGATCTTTTAGTCCCCACCACCTCCTATGAAAATGAAATTTAATCGGCCCCCCGAAAAAATAATTTGGGGTGTACAAGTAGGTATATTATCCAAATCATGCTCACGATCACCTAATAAGTTATGGGTAAGTGCATATTATTAGATTTTCAGAAATTGGACTTGTGCACCCCAAATTATTTTTTCGGGGGCCCGATTAAATTTCATTTTCATAGGAGGTGGTGGGGACTAAAAGATCCGTTGCATGGGTTTCTTCGCAGTTCCGTATACCTTTAGATACTCTTTAAGAATATATACGAGCAGAGATGGGGGGATTCGAATCGCCGCCAACGAGAATCGCAAAATTTGGTGCGATTCCGATTCGAATCCGATTCCCGAATCGGATTCTCTACTTCATGCGAATCGCGGTTTTGGGAATCGGATTCGCAGAATCTAAAAGATGCGATTCCTGCGATTCCTACGATTCCGATTCTTTATTAATTTTTTGAAAACTTGTAGCTCTTGTTTCTCTCCGAACATAAAAAAGTAAAAAAAAACTGTTTGAAAACGGAAATCATCAAGCCCAAAACCCGCGTTTTTACTTTTTAGACAAGAAAATCAGAATTGAGTGTGATAATATTGTAAAATGTAATCTCAAATTCATCACTGCGGAAATGTGCTGTAAGCAGGGGCGTCGCTACGGAGGGGGGAGTAAGTCCCCCCCCAGTCAAATTTCATTCGGCAATTCGGCAATTTTGGATCCATTCGGCAAAATTTTGGAAATTGGTTGTTTTGAAATAAGTTGACAATTATGAAAAATAAGCCAAAAATACACTTTTTCCAAGCCAAAATGGCATAATTTTCATCAAAATTTTTCGCCCTCGCTTCGCTCGGGCATATTATTTCTCCTTTTTCTCTAATTTTA
>FIZT01012060.1:0-10339 GCA_900065295.1 Paracoccus marginatus | reverse complement strand
AGTTAGCGGGAGAGAATACGTTGCGTTGCGCCACGTACCGTGGTGGAACGTTATATGCTCGCGCGGACAAGCGTAACCTGGTCAAAGATGGTCACGGTGCGAGGGGAGGGGTGAACCGATCGGGCCCAAAATTTTTGTGGGGGGTTTTCTCATGGAGTGGCACCAATCAAGGTGGGGGGGGGGGTCCCATAAAAATTTCGAATTTTTTTTTTTAACAAGTATAAATGAGGACCACCCTAGTGTGTAGGATAGCTGACTGAAGGTGGTAGAACGCGAAAAGGGAGTGGTAGGAAATGTGAGAAAACTTGAACGTCGGCTTGATGGTTTAATTGGAGGAAATCGAATTCTATTGAGGATTGTATTGAGGCGCGCAAGAAAGTATGAGAAAAGAGTAATGAGAAAAAAATCTGGTTGAAAATTTTGAGGGTGGTGGAGTTTGGATGAGGTTGTGGAACAATGTGCTGAGAAATGTTGCAGTGTGTTGCGGCACAGGAGCGTTGCGTAAAAATTTGAAACTCGAAATTGCCCGAAATTCCAAGTCGTAAGTTGAAAAAAAGAATCTCTAGGTAATCATAACGCGAAGATTTCCTTGGCAAAATAACGAATTTTCAAAATATTGAAAATTTGCAAAAATTAATTGAAAATTAAAAATTGGAAATGTTCAAAATTTTTCAAAAATTGTCACACACAAAAAAAATGAAAAATTTTTCCAAAAATTGCAAACTTATCGATTGAAAATAGAGTTCTCAATTTCGTGAAACTCGAAAAAAATGAAAATAAAAATTGGTTCAGTCAGTGATTGAAAAACTTTCCAAAATGAGACTGAAAGTCGAAAATTTTTCTGAATAAAATTTTTCCCAAAATTTTAAAATAAAATTTAAAATTGGAAAAAATTTTGAAAATGTTGAAAATTTATTAAAGATTGAATACTTTATTCAAATGAAAAAAAATTTATTCAAAATTTTTCAAAAATTGAAAATTTGAAGCAAACTTGAAAAATTTTTAAACGACTGAAAATTTAAAAAATCTTTAAAATTGTGAATTTTTCAAATTTCACAATTTAAAAAAAAATCAAAATTTTCAAAAAATTCTCAACTTATTAAAAATTGGAAAATTTTCAAAAAATTTACATTTCGTAAAACTTGCAACTTTTTACAAAATAAAAGGTTTCTATCGGTTGAAAAACTTTCGAAAATGAGACTGACACTTGCATTTTCCCCGAATAAAAAGATTTGCAAAGGGAGAAAGGAGATGATGTGCTGAGAACTACCCGCTGAGGCTAGCGTACAGTTGAATGAATGAATACCTCGTAAATTCTTTTCAAAAGTACCGAGTACATGCACGTACGTACATCATCGCATCTAAAAAGCGTACGCATACGTGCTTCACAAAGAAAAGAAAAAAAAATGAAGAAAATGAAAAAGAAAAAAGTGAACCAGCGAAATCAGGCTCACGATATAATATACTTCGGTATACGCTTAACTCGACACCACACCGTACTCTTCCACTCTTTTCAGACGTGTTCCTCTCGACTGTCTCTTTCTCTCTCCCCTTTCTTCCAACTCTGGTGCTCGGTCTGTATAAATTGAGAGAATAAGACTATATAATATGACGAATACGACGACGACGTCGAAAAAGCTCGAAAAATACAAATACACTATTATAGCGACGACGGCGGCGTAATAAATACATTTTTTAAAATGTGGCCGCCAGCGAAGTGCGACACGCACGACGACGTACTCGATACACATTTTTTCTAGGGCGTTTTATAGTATATTTCCAACAAAAGACGAACGTTTTACTAAATTTTGATACGATTTTCGCGAGCAAAGAACGCGAATTTCAAGAACACGACCAAAGAGTTGGCTCGTACTGTAACGTATATCGTACGCGTACGTACACGTATACGATATATACGTACGATAAAAGGTCGTCTTATACGTATAATATGTAGTATTTTTTTCGTTTCTTTGAAAATTATACCTGTACGTATAAGCTTGTGTGATGAAATTGGAGAGAAAAAATGCGGTCTAGCGTGCATACTTTTTGCTTGTAAAGCAGTATTTCTGTATTTTTCTTTCCATATCTGAGTTTCGTTTTGGTTTTCTTTCGGTTGTGTGTAATTTTTCTTTTTTTGGCCGAGCGACCGTACGATACCGGCTCCCATTTATTACTTCCTTTTGATTTGAGTCGAATTTGAGCGTGTGTGGGTGTAGCTTAGCGTGATCTTATCGCGTTGATGCGACGTTCGTCGGTTGGAGGGAGATTTTTTCAAATTTATCTCAATTTTTGTTACGCAAAAGAGAAGCTCGAAGATGGTAGAAGAAAAAAATTTCAATCTCCTACGCCATCTTGACAGTATGCAACCTTGTTCTAATTTAATTCATTATTTTTTGAGAATTTCTTTTTTCTCTGCGAAAACGAACGAGGGCGAACTCATGCTTCGTATTATTTCGCTCAAGCTCAGCCCGTATGATCAATAGAAAAAGAGTAAAAAAAAATACCCTAGAGAAGTTTTCGTCATCCGAGCGATGAAAAATGAAAAAAATTCACCGAAAAACGTCTCTCTTTTGAAAATGAAGGGGAAAAAAGAAAAGAAAAATTAAAAGGTACCCTCTGTTCGTATTATTTCATGATAAACTTCATGACTGCCTTTCGGCTCAGCTTACGCTGATGACGGCGCGCTGTACTGGTTCAACTGTATGCCTAAACCTTCTACGTGTATCTATACCTAGAGACGTACGTTTTTTAATCCATTCTTTCGCGTAGTACTTATAATATGATAATTTCACTCGAGAAGTATACATTCATGAAAAGGTGTGTTGGTTGACCGAATTTTAATGCGGTGGTGAATTTTCTTTTTTCACTCACCACCCCACCCCAGTCCCTCTCTCTAGGTGAACGTTATTAATTTGGGAGTCGAACGAAGATGGCGATATACAAAGGTCGTAAATTTGCTGGCTTATCTGTGAAACGACATTGTCGATGTCGATGTCTTATAAAATGTTATAGTTTCTTGCTCTTTTTTCACTTCGCCCGTTCTCGTGTATAGTGTATGTGAGGAAAAATTACGACCGAATGTAATGAAGGTAATTTGGCTTCCGTTCAAAGGCACATTCTTCTGCGCCTCATTCATCGCCGTTGTAGAGCTTTCGGGTCATTAACGTTGGCGACTAATTTATCATAACGAGCATGAGCGAGTGGGGGAGGTATGGGGCAAAGACAACCATAACAACATGGATAAGATCGTTTTGTGGTGTTTTTTCCTGTCGCTCCGTATCTCGTTTTGTTAATTAATTTATTCGAGCGCGATGATTTTCGTGTGTGATAAGGTAGGTATATGCTCGTTGTCGTCGTTCACTCAACGTAATTTGGTGGCGGGAAGTTGGTGAAGGGTTGAGAGTGTATTTGACGAAATTTTCCAAGAGATGGAAGACGAGATCCGCGAGAAATGGACTAGTCACAACTTGGGCTCGTGAATGTCGTACTTCCCACGAGAGCGCGGTGGGAATCGTGACGTATCTGTGCGGGCTCAGTACGACGACAGATAGGGCCATTGGTCGCCTAGTTGGTTTTTCGTTTTTTTGACGTTGCACTTGCTATTGCTTCAACTAATTGAAACTTTCGTCTTTTTTGTAAAAAAAAAAAAAAAAGATGGTGACGACTGCCTTTCGAAACTTTTTCATTTTTCAAATGATTGGGCAAAAAATTAATTTTGGTAAAAATGGTAAAAATTATGAAAAATTGCATTTTAGCCCTTTCTCCTGAAAATACTTGCCTCAAGGGTCTGAAAATTTTGTCAAAATTTTTTCAACAGGCTTGTGGGGAATCATGAGAAAAACCCACAGCCAAAATTTGAGCTCCTGAAGTAGACTTGGGGGGAGCGATTTTTCTAATTTTGGAACCCCCTTAGCCCCCTAAATTGACTTGGAGGGCTCAAATTTTGCATGTGGGGTTTTCTCAAGATGCCCAGCAGACCTGTGAATTTTTTTTTCATTTTCTTTTCAATTTCACGTTTTTGCATTTTTTTACTTACAGGTGTATTGGGTGATTTTTTGAAATTCAGCCCCCTATACAGCTCCTCTCCCAAATTTACTTCAGGAGCTTACATTTTGGCTATGGAATTTTCTCGTGATGCTCTAAAAATTTATTCATTGTCCATTTTTAACCTCGTACGCCCCCTCTTCCTCTTCAAATACATCCCTCAAATGTATATCATTCGTCAGAAGATCTTTTCTTTGAAATATTTGGAAGACTTGAGAAAATATTTACAAATCGTTCCTCACTGTCGTAAGCGAAAAACGGAGCGCAGCTACGGGAAAAAATGAGATGAATTGAGGAGAGGGAAGACGTAAGAAGGATCCCGCCTCCTCCATGCGGACGTACGCAGCACGAACGTACGTACACGCGAAAAGTTGGCCGACTACGGAGGTAGAATTGCGCCTCGATGCGAATCCTGGCGCAGAAACCGCCCCCGCTGGTTAGCCCTAGAAATGTTACCGCTCGCTTTGCCGATGCGGCGCGAATTATTCAACGTGAAAAATTAATTTAGCCGAGTAAATTAATTTAATGAAACCCGAACACGTTACCGTCGGTGTTGCACACTAAGGGTAGGTGTGTACGTCGTTTTCGTCGGCTGGTGAAAAATCAAGTTACTCGCGTTAACGAGGTGTTGTTCACTGTCCAAGCGTACGGTAGACTGCCTGTCGAAGACTGGACGGAGATCTTGTGAAAGGGTTGAGATGAACGGAGTATAACGAGGCGATTCTCTTATTGCCTTCTTTTTTTTCAAGCTGAGGGGTTGTTTGGCTTGTAGATATTATTATGAGGTTTGGAAACGTGACTGGTTAGGTGGTTAAGGGCGAGGAAGGGGAAGGAAATTGGTAATTAACTACAGGGTGATTTTTTTCTCGATTAAAAGCGCCGAATATTTTATCGATCAAATTATCAATGAAATGAGTTCGGTCTGTGTTGCTTGGTTTTCAAAATTTTGAAATACTTGGGTAGAATGACACATTTTGCTCAGTTTCAAAATATCTGATGCGTATATGGTGCTCGCCCATCGACGCCATAAAAGATCACAAGCTCGAAACTCGTGATTATTTTCTCACCAGATAGAACGCGAGTTAGTAACGACTTGTTGGTATAACGAAATTCGCGTCTAATAAAAACATTCGGACATTAATCTTTCAATAAACGCGCGTGTGTGTATGTTGCACATCTATCTACATTCTACACGCACCGCCGAAAAATATTCGCATGGACAGTGAACTATTTTATCTCATCTTTCAAAATGTGTATCTTCGTCATACGCACTGGCTGGCTCGGTGTGGATGGCGCGGCGGGTAGCGTATATGTACAGCACGTAACAAACTAGTCGAGTATCCTACGTATAACAGAAATCATCCGCATTCTATAAATAATTTCGATTAATAAAATAAACGGACGACTCTCGTAAAATATTCTTGGCATAATGGTAGATACTTCCCCCCCCCCCCTCCCAAACGTATGTACCTATGGTATCTCGCGATTCGAATAACTTCACAGCGCGATAAAAGAATAGAAGAGTAGGAACGATCTATAGATAGGTACTCTCTACTCTGTGTGTATCTAGTATCTACTATCTACGTAGTTAATATAATTCTTTGTCGAATTTAAGGAGGGAAAAAAATTCCTTCTCTCGTCGGTATCTCTGAAGTTCTCTCGAGTCGAGAGTTGTTATGTACAATCTAACGTAAGTGTACGCGATTTTCGTCGCTGCAAATCCGATTATAAACGTCAAAACTTCACACTTTTTTCATACCTGTTGCTTTGTTTTTCGATAGTTTACGGTGTCACACTCGTATAACGTGCAGGAATTACTTGACATTACAGTTGATCTTTTTCCTTTTTCCTCGTATTACGCCCGTATACCTACCGACTACATCTTTCTGCGTATATACTGTACGTCGTCGAACACCTCGCCTTTCGTTCGTTCGTTTTGCTTTCTTTCTTCTCTTTCTTTACTTTTTATAATACCGACTGTGCACTATACTTAGGGAGTGAATTCGTATCGTAAGGTACACGTTACGTTGCGTCTAAATCGAAATAGGTGAGGATTTCAACTCGAGTAAAAACGGATTCGCTTCTTTCTCTCATTTTCTTTTTACATATTGCACAAAAAAGGCGTTATTCGCATAAGTTGCTTGTGTAGCTGAAATAACGACGACGACGACGACGACACGTGTTCGTCGAAGTTGAAATACATAGCTCGCGTACGTTACGTACTACATACTGTATGCGTACGTACGTATATTCTAATAAAGGTAAAACTCGACGTCTTCTTTCTGTAATATTACGTCGATGAATACCATACACGTAATTCCGATAAAAAGCCAATTTAGACCTAAAATCAATACGTAAATGTTTGCCGGCCGTGGTAAACATGCAAACGATGACTATCGATGGCAGCCTTGCGGCACAAGGTGTGCCGAAAATGTTGTACTGTACGCGATGAAGGCGGACTGTGCATTATTCAATTGGCTTATGGAGGAGCGTGCGTTGGTATGGCGAGTGTTCAACCGTGATTTAGTGTGAGAATTCGAATGGTGGAAAATTTACCTATACTGATCCTTTTATCGGGGTTCTAAAAAATGGAGACATCAAGATCGAAAGTTATTCTACTAATTGAAGTCTGGAATTGTGGATTTATTGAAACTTCGAAAGTGAAACTATCGTCACATGACGTGGATGCATTTGCATACCAAATTCGATTTACTGAATGGAAAAAAAATCGATTATCGATGTATCAAAATTATTGAATTACCGAGGTTTGAAATACTTATTATAATCATGTCCATATAATTATCGACCGAAAAAGTATATTTTTGCAGTTCATCAAAATCGAAATATTATAATCAATCGCTATATTGGATTCAGAAAAAAATAACGACTTGAAATTATCGTTCACCTATTTTTTTCTCCCCACCAAAAATAATCTTTTTGATTTATCGAAGCTAAGAAATGATCGATTTATCGAAATGAAAAAATTGTCAATTTGTTGAAATTGGAAGTACGTAACTGATCATCAAAATCACTAAACATCGATCCATCGAAGTTAGAAATTTTATCCAATTATCAATTTTTCAAAATGATCGTAGTGTATCGATATCAAAAATTATCGATTAATCGATGCGTCGAAATCGAAAATTATCGATTCATTGAAATCGAAAGTTATCGATTTATCGAAATCAAAAGTTATCGATTTTTTGAAATTGAAAGTTATCGATTTATCGAAATCAAAAGTTATCGATTTTTTGAAATCGAAAGTTATCAATTTATCAGAATCGAAAATTATCGATTCATCGAAATCAAACGTTATCAATTTATCAAAATTGAAAATTATCGAAATCAAAAGTTATCGATTTATCGGAACTGAAAATTATCGATTTATCGAAGTCGATAATCATTGTCACTTGAATTCTCTATTTGTCGAAATTTTCGTTTGAACAACTTTTATTTGATTCAACGAAATCAAAAATTAATCTTGAAAATTCCATCTAGTAGATAATCAATTTTTCTATCTTGAAAATTATCGATTTGCTGATGAAATCGAAAGTTATCGATTTATCGAAATCAAAAGTTATCGATTTTTTGAAATCGAAACTTATCGATTTTTTGAAATCGAAAGTTATCGATTTATCAAAATCGAAATCGAAAGTTATCGATTTATCGAAATCAAAAGTTATCGATTTATCGAAATCAAAAGTTATCGATTTTTTGAAATCGAAAGTTATCAATTTATCAGAATCGAAAATTATCGATTCATCGAAATCAAACGTTATTAATTTATCAAAATTGAAAATTATCGATTTATCGAAGTCGATAATTATCGTCACTTGAATTCTCGATTTGTCGAAATTTTCGTTCGAACAATTTTTATTTGATTCAACGAAATCAAAAATTAATCTTGAAAATTCCATCTAGTAGATAATCAATTTTTCTATCTTGAAAATTATCGATTTGCTGATGAAATCGAAGGTTATTGATTGATCTACATAATATTAAAAATATAGGAAAACTATCGCGATCGAAGTTATCGATTTATCGAAGCTATAGAAATTATTAAACTTGGTGGTGTTTGATTTTCCGATATCATCGAGTTCTCGATATATCAAAATTATCTCACCGTAGGGACTTACGTTTCTAAGACCATGTAAGGGTGGCAACTCTAAAGAAGAACTGAGTCAATGCTCGCGGAGACGGAGAGCTTGAAGAGAGTAACGTTAAGTTTTAAGAAAGCTGCTCGACGGCAACGTTTCGCGAACGATAATAAATTATACCTAACGATAATTAATGCTGTGTTTCGCTAACGAGCTTATTTTACGCGCGACTTTAGATCGGCCGAAATAACAAACTGATCCCCCTTCCTCTAAGGTGAGGTGGTCAGTTGTACCTACAGTGGGTAGTTTTGCAAAGGGTGGGGAACTTTTCAAAAGATTCCCAACACCGAGTATGTAATTGTGTATCATAACAATGAGTGTACCTGTACCTGTACGCGAGTACTTGTTCGAGAATTTTTATCCTCCTTTTTTTCAGTCAGAAATTGAAACGCTCGAGGATAGCGTATGGAGAGGAGAGAAAATCAATCGTATACCCTCTGCGTATAGTGGTTAGTATACGCACATTACGCGTATATGTCAAGGATGAGAGAAGAGAAAAAAAAATTCATAATGCGAATAGCGCAATCTTTACTTCGCGTCGAATAAAATTGTCGTGGAATTTTTCATGCATGATTTACGAAAAACGGCACAAAAAAGAAGGGGAAAGAAACGCGAGCACTCGAAGCATACCTACCTATCGTCGTACCTAAGTATAACCGCGTATACTTTCTTAAAAATCGTACGGCTGGCATGGCGGTTCAAGAGTCAGAAATCTTTTTATTGAGTAAACTTTTCAGTTTCGAAAAAATGCTTCTTTTATTAAAGACGCAATCGGGTAAAGAGAACTTTTTCTCGGAGCTTTTAAAAATTGATAAACGTTTTTACGAGTTGAGCGAAGTGTTGAAGGAGGGAATGCTCTGAGCTGGTGGGCGATAGGATTTGAAATTGTTTACAGCCTCGTGGCTGCGAATTTACCATGAATGATAGATTAGTAATTCACTGGATGAAAACAATAAAGTGAAATAAAAATACGCGGTGGTTGTCTTTTGGGAATATAAAAATGTTGTGTCCATTATAGACGAAATAGACGCCACCACCGACACAAACACGTATAAATGGCTTCAATTTTTACCTTAATCGTAATACATACTATTATTCTTAATTGAAACATTTTTTCGCAAGGTCGAATAACCCCAGCGTAATTCTAGGTTCTACGAGCGAAGAATCTAAATAAAAAAATCAGCGATCGCGGCAATGCCCAAGACAAGAACAAAAATAACGACGCAATGACCTACTGTCGACGTAAGTAAACGCAAATCAACGCGCAGATCGCTTCCCAAACATCCCACCGCTATCAGTGGGAAAATACCAGCGAGAAGAGCAGCGAGCAGAAAGGAAGCTGGTTGGTAATATTCGGCGGCAACCTTTGACGTAATTCACCGACCGCATCATGTGAAAAAAGCTGCATAACGGAGGCGAGGCGATCATGCTGGAAACGCGGATAAATGGCCCGCCGCCCGTCGCCTGCTCGGGCTTCTTATTATGAATCGTTCTGAAGAAATCGAATTGTATAGGAAGTCTCGCGAATTAACGGTCATCAGCCCGATCGCCGAACATCCGAAGCGATTGATTAAGCGTAATCGTTCGGAGGATGACATTGTGCTAAGTGTGTTGAAAACGCCGCTCCGAAAAAATACCATTTCGCCATTCAAGAGGATATTCTCCTCGGCCGAAGAGCATGTGGATCGCGAACCGGAAGAGGAGCCTTTTAATAAAAGGCCCGACGTAAGGATTTTTATTATGAAATCATGTTTTTTGTGTAGATTTTTACCGATTTCGTTGGGTAGGAGGGGGAAGGGGAGGATTAGGTGTCTGATTGAGGAGCTTGGTTTCTAGGCTGAAGAAGTAGCTCGATTTTGCTTTCTTTTTTCGTGTTGCGAATTTGGAAGTTCGCAAAAAAAAAATCTGCTAGAAATTGCATACAGTATGGCACAAAAGTCTTGTCCACCTCGAATATGTTCTAATGTCTCGGGACTGAAAAGAGATATCGGGATGGTTAAAACGGCATTGTGTTCCCAGAGATGAGCGCATGAAAGATCAATGGTCAAAATTTCAGTCCTACAACAGGTTGCCCGCTGATGGATAAACCGGTTTTGGTAAAAAAAAAGGGGTTCGGGTTTTTTGGTGAAATAAACTCA
>FIZT01012053.1:0-16752 GCA_900065295.1 Paracoccus marginatus | reverse complement strand
CCCAGTCAAATTTCATTCGGAAATTCGGCAATTTTGGATCCATTCGGCAAAATTTTGGAAACTGGTTGATTTGAAATAAGTTGACAATTATGGAAAATAAGCTAAAAATTCATTTTTTCCAAGCCAAAATGTCGAAATTTTTCGCCCTCGCTTCGCTCGGGCATATTACTTGTCATTTTTCTCTAATTTTAAGGCAAAAAAAGAAAAGTAGGTGCATTCTAAATGGCCCATTAAGACTGATTTCATTGTTTTTGTAAGCCAAAAAAATTATTTGGAATTTTTGAATTTTCATTCGGCATTTTTGCATTTTTATTCGGCATTTTTGTATCGGATTTCCCCCCAAAAAATTTTGTTAGCGACGCCTCTGCTCTGTAGTTTTGTTTTCTTTTGAACGAGCATTTTCAAAATATATGTCCAATTTTTACAGAGAGAAGACGACACACAACCCTCGAAAGTAAACAGCTCCTAACTATACCGATGATTTTTTCATTCCACACATCATATATGTACAAGTAAATACGAAAGGACTATGGCACATTTCATAAGACTCGCCAAAGAATTTAATCAAATATAGAAGCGAACTGTTTTCTCATCATCCTGATCAAAAAAAAACTATGCTTCGTTCGCCGAATCCAAACATCACCGATGAAAATTCACACACAGCTCGAAAAAAAAATACTCATGGATGTTGAATGATTTATTGAAAAAGTAAACAAGCTTGTGTAATATTGGTCTAAGCGAGGTGAGAGCTTGAGTAAACATTTTTCCCTGGTAAACCGCATTTACTCGTATGTACGTAGTACGTAGACTTACGTACTAAGTATTTGAAGTGGTTGTCAGAGCCATAGGTATATAGAGAGTGGCGCTGGCTCCAGCGCAGCGCTGCAGTAAAAAAAAGTATATAGGTAAATAAAAAAAAAACTCGATATGGTATTAATTCTTGAAAGTTGTATCAGCTTTTACGCGAAATAAGTCACTAGGGGGTACTACATACGTGCGATTTTTATTGATCACTGAATTAGTAAGTTTACTCTATACTCCACGCGTATTGATGGCAAACTCATATAAACCTGCGGAACGTTGTTGCTGTGTTTGGAAAACACAAGTAACGAACGTGATGATAAATTAAATTTCATATTTGATTGTATTACGCGTATAAATTATATCTAGATACTATAATCGTACGCACCGAAAAGATCGGAAAGAACCTTCCTGCGAAAGGCTCAGCCCTATATTTTTTACCCACATCGCGTGGACGTCACGAGCCTGAATTTCAAAGCCTTTTTTACACCTCATAAGGCAATATAATTTGATCGAAAGTTTCAAACGAAGGGGCTTTTGTGTTCGTTCTTTCATACAGGTATAGCCAATGCTCGCGACGCTTAAGCATCTTTTTATTGACACGGCTGGCAATTTCTAATCGACGTTTCCAGCGGGCTATTCGGCCTGGCTGCAGGGGTTGTTCCACATCAAAAGCTTGTTTATCGCCTTGTACGAGCGATGCTTTTAATTCACACACACTTGACTCGTTAATGAGGCGTACCGGGAGTATTTTCAAAACGATAACGTTATAAGCTTTACTAATTATTATGGCCTGCCGAACAAAACACCTCGCAGGTGTTCCGTCGCATCGCTCAGTACACCTTGTGCATTAAAACCGTATAAGTTGCCTACGTTACCGCCTTCGTTAGGCAACTTATTCGACGCGCGAACCATCCTCAAATCGCGATATACGAATCGCCGCATTTTACGCGGGTTTTATATTAAAATTCGCGTGCAGAACGTCACAAAATCCGCGTGTACTCGAGTCGTCCTTTTTTTTTCCTCTTTCGCGCGTGTAATAAAAATCCCATCAAATGAATTTCGAACCGCGTAACATACAATAAGGGTAATATCGTTCAGAATTTTTGTATACACGATACGAATAGGTATAAATGAAATTTTCTAAATCAACCACTTCCCTTTTACTTCTCTTTCAACTCAGATTGAAAAAAAAATGAGATATTAAATCGTTGAATACTCATGTACTTTGTATTTTTGTATTTTCATCGCACAGGGTGCCTCAATTTTTTTTTTCTGATACCCATTCTAGTAATATGCGTACAAAATTGTGCGTTGAAAAAAAAAATCAACCCGTTGAATTTTCGCTTTTGAAAAAATCGCTACCACTTTGAGCTCCACTTTGAACAACATTTTCCGCACGATTTATACTCCAATGACGTATGTATAGGTGGAATTACAGAGAGAGAGAGAGAGAGAGACAGAGTACGAATTCATCTTCGCAAAATTTCACACCTCAGCAGAGCTGAGCTTGTTTGACACGTTCTCTCGCATACGTACGATTTAAATAATCGGACGTACAATATATGGTACGCAAATTGACAGCTCGAGAGAGCGCCAACGCATGACAAACGATGAAAAATTTCTCAACGGAATGGTTCGAATTATCTGCAAAGAATGAATAGAAAAAAAATTACAAAAAATGCAGTAGGTATGTAGTAGGTACACTCTGTGTTTGAAATTCGTTCACGTTTTATGATCGGTACGGTTTAGAACAGTTTATCTTAATTAGCTCCTATTATAGCTCATTCGTTGTGTTGGAAAAATAATCTTCATCCGAGCTTTTTTTTTCAACGATAACGATATCAGTTTTTATTTATAGGGTATGTTTGGGTACCCGGAGCGTTTACGGTAGTTACCCAGGTATAAAATGCATCCTTAGGGGAAAAGGCTTACTTTTTTCAGGCTAATGCTGGAAAGTGTTATAAAGAGCAAGAAAATAACCAATTTTTGGGACAGAAAAAAAAATTGGAAAATGCTATAGATATTGAAAAATTTTTTTGTTTTGAATTAGCACGACGAAAAAGTTGAAAATTTTTCGGAGATATGCTGTAATTTCTGGGAATTTTTAATTCGTAGAACAATCGATTAACCCAATAAACCGAAAATAAATGATTGCCGTGGTGGAGCACTATAAAGGTAAGCAATCAATCACAATCAACATCGTCCTCCCAAAAGACCACATTTACTGCACCCTGAGGCAATTGAAACGACTTATTCATTTCTAGCATTTACGAAAATTCTTTTGAGTCAAAAGTAATGATTGAAAAGGTTAATCAATCATGAAACAAAGAAAATCTTTGAAAAAATTGTCCATAACCAGTAGCAGAGCTGCATTTGCAATCCACTAAAAATCACATTTTATTTGCTTAATACACAGATTCGATTTCACGAGACTCTCGAGCCACCTTTTTTTTTACCCTCAACTGAAATTTCTCTAGAAAGTTTACTACCAAAATTTGATGTCCTCGTTGTGAGAAAAAATTTGGTGCCTTTTGAACATACCTCGTTATCTCTGTGAGGGACGTAATTTTTTCGTGGCACAACAGATACTTGAATAAAATTTTTGATCAATTAGGTAGTTGTCATTAAATGTGTTGGATAAAATTGTTGTAAAAAATGGTAATAAATAAAAATCCTTATCTACAGTTATCATGGTCGTGGTACACACCATCAAGTTATTAAATTAGGTAATTCTTTCAACGGACAAACACCTTGTCACAATCGCCAGTTCAAAATTAGCACACTATTTGACTATCACTTTCACGCATAATTTCCTCTTTTAATTCAAATAAAACTCGCCGCTATTTCCCATTCGGTTTTCCAATTCGCCACATGTACACGTATCAAAATTAGCTTGTCTCTATTCGTTATTCTAAAAAAAAATCGATTATTAAAGCTCGAATTAATATCGTGCCTAACATTTTATGCGAAAACTCAACGTGTGAAGTTTTAATCAACGATGTAAACGTAGCAAAATTACACCAAACTTTTAACAATAGACAACGAAGACGACGCAGACCTAAATTTTAATTCCAAACTCGCATATTGAAATTATAACATCCGCGAGAGTTGGCTATACGTAAACAATAAACCTGCCTACGAAATATCGAACGTCGCCGGGAAATACAAAAAATTGAGATTTTTGCCGCAGAATAACGCACGCTTCAAAGCACGACAAGTTTTCAATGGAGATCACCGCAGATTGTAAACGAATTGAAAAGAAAAGTTTTTTCCCATTGGAGTAAAGCGTTTGGTGGTGTGCCGCGCGAGGTTGACCATTTGACCGCTTTGTTTGAACGTAGGACATCTTCAAAGTACGAGGCTGGTTTATTCACGGTTTGTTTTGGCGACGTTTAAATTTTATCCGCGAAATCACGCCGTTTTGCTTTTCAGCATACATACAGGGTGATTTGGAAAAAAAGTGAAATGCCTTGGGAAAACGAGATAGGCAACTTATTGGTCGTATAGTGTATTTTATTAATGTGAGTCACACGATTTCCTTTGTAACTCTTTAATTTTGAATTTAGGCAAAATGTGAACAGGACCTTTTTTGAAGAGCACTTTTCAATCTATGAAAAAAGTTATTTGTAAATTTTGTCTATCTTCAATATTGTGAGAGTTGCGGATTTTTAAACATCAGAAATAAAATAATGTAATTTTATAAAAACGACAAAATTCAATGATTTTCCAATTCTCATTCTCAATTTTGATTTGATACAAAATACGAGAATGACCTCTTTTGTAGAACTTTTTTTTGGTCTACAAAAAAAGTTATTGGCAAATTTTGCCTATCTGCGACATTGAAGGGGTTGAGAACTGTCCTTCAGAAAAACCTCAGCTGCTCGTCGTACTTCGTGGAATACTAGACGACGACTACAACGAGCGGCGTCAGGTTGAAAATCCGCGCAATTGACCAATGAGTCCAAAGTTTTTGTAAAGCACAAAACACGCAAAACAATCCCCTCATCTGGTGGATGAAAAAGCAGGTGATTAATCATTTCGGTTAAGTATTGATTTGGCGAGTTACTTACGGTACGCCACAGTCGTTGGTACGTTGTGCAACACGAAAGCTTGAAAAATTGACCAAACTTAACGGCGTACTTATAATTCCAGCGGAGCGAACATTCTGTCTCTTCGTTTTTACCGTTTCGACGAACTTAACGGTTACTAAAAAGTTTATAAAGCTATATTTCAAAATGCCAACACACCGCCTTCGTAAATGGTGAGATTATGCACGTTCCGAGTTGGATGTCGTCGTCGTTGTCTCGTTTTCGTTACAAAACTCAGAAGTATTATCGAATTGAATTATGTATTGGTACCTAGGTAGTAGGTACGTGGCCTGGGTCAATTTCATCCATAGTCAAAAAAATATCTCACAATCTACGTTAGGTATTCTAAAAAAAAAGTAACCACGTGTATAGGTAAGTGGAAAAATAATCAAAATTGTTTACAAATCGGTAGAAATGAAATTTTTATTTTTTTGATCCATAATACTCGTGTATTGTATGTATATAGCATAATACCTAGCGAGATTCGTACACCATTTTTGCCGATCCTTTTCGACCAATGTCCTCTCCCAGGCTACAAATTGTTTACTAAGAGATTATTTGTGTCATTTTTAGCGTTTATTTTATTAGGTAGATGTTTCGTAGTATACACGCGGTACGTTGGCCATATAAACGTAATCCGATTATTGCGATGTGATTTCATCCCGCTGCTTACCCATGTTGCAGTCGTGTTGACTGTCGAGAGCGTTTTATTGTAAATTCTGAAACGTGTTTGTAGCCATGTTTAGAGTGCGAGGGGCCGGAGAGTGAGTGTCTCGAGTACGCCATCGTATATTTTATCTCTTACGTTTGAAATTCTGTTGACGTAGAAGCGATATTTTTGGATTAAAGTACGAGTACCTATCGGCGGCATGCTCTCAAGTTGACAATGTGTAGGTAATAAAAATTTAAATTAATCTCTCACGTCGGATTTGAATTGGAATGCTTTTTCGACAAGAGGCTAAATTTTCTCTCCAATTTTTGTACCCAGTGTGAGCAAGTGTATCTGAAATAAAATTTTTGATTGAAATGGAAAAACATTTCTGAAAATTTTTGATTGAGCACGTACGAGTAATTCAAAAAATGGTACCAAAAAAATTGGAAAAAATTGAAAATTTCACAAAGAAACCGAAATTTTCAAAAAATTTCAATTTTAGCATAAAAAAAACTTAAAATAAAATTTAAAAAAATTATTGGAAATCAAAATTTAAAAAATTGAATTTAAATAATTCAAATTTTTCAAAAAGTTGAATTTCAAAAAAAAAAAATTCATCAATTTATAAAAAACAAAATTTAAAAAAATTACTAATGCAAAAAATTTGAGAAAACCACTGAAAACCGAAATGAAAAAAAAATCTAAAAAAAATCAAAAATTTTTAAAAAGACAATTTCAGCCAAATCAAAAAAAAATTATAAAAACAAAATTTTGAAAAATTACTAAAAATTGAAAAATTGAAAAAAAATTGAAAATTGAAAATTTTTTAAAAAGCTGAAATTTTAACAAAATTTGAAAAAATTATATTGAAAACAAAATTTGAAAAATTTACTAGAAATCAAGAAACTGAAAAAAAGTTGAAAAATCAAAATGTTTACCCTGTCAAGACATGAACAAATTTTCAAAAAAATAAAAATGAGTTGAGAAACAGAAAATTTTGAATTGAAAGCTAGAACAAGAATTCAAATGTCAAAAATGTCAAAAAAAAATGACAAAAATTAAAAATCCCAAAAAAATAATTTTTATCAAAAACAAACGTTCTAATAGGTAAAGTTTCATTTTTTTGTATTTTCGAAAAACAAGAAAAAATCACCTAAAATTAGAAATAAATTTTTAGAAAGTGTGCAAACAACTTTCAATCCCTAATTTCATCGATTACACGCACCGAAAAGTGGCGGAAATCACACCTCACCATCTTCACGACGATGCACACAAGTCGTGAACCTCACGCCACATGGTAACGTACGGTGAAAGGTTCAGTTCAAGCTCTGTAAGAAACTACATCATTCGTGTTCGCATCTTCCGCTAGCATACTTTTAAAAATGACGATCACGTACATACGTAAAATGCGCCGGTGAATATTGAAATACATATTCACCGAACAAGCAGCTAATTTGACTAATATTTTTGTTATGCGGCGACAAAACAACGACCTGCACCGGAACGGTGAACAATCATGCGACGAATGTTTGGTAAAATTAAAATATTTAATTAAATTATTCGTATTTTACACATGCAACACGAAACGACGGGCGACGATGGAAAATCACGAGTGGTTGATCGTTTTCCAATAGATACTCCACGTGTAAGTATTTCTTAAAGGCTGATCCCGAATTATGTAGGCAGCTCCACCTACGCGGGTGAATTTTTTCCCAAAAAATTCAATTAAATAGAGACGTAGGAGTCTTCAAAGGTCTAGAGAAAATATTCGCCTCGAGCTCGACGTCCCATCAGCTCCCTCTCCCTGTGAGCCTTATCTGTATAGAATGCTATAATTATTACAGCACTTCATCGTTCATCCGTCTACGTTTGTAAATAGCTGGTGCCAGAATTCGCCAACGTCGGAAACACCCTCGTCTCCTACGTGACTTCCACAGCATATTTAATTCGTATTCTGTATCGATTTTAATTTCAACACAATTCTTTGCACTTTATTGTGTTTCGGGAACGAAAAGTTGAACGGTTAAAAACACGATTAAATAGGTACACAATTCGCTGCCAAAAGCTATTATTATTAATCGTTGACACGCACTATAAATGTACCTACGAGTACTTCTCCCAATTCTCGGAAGTAAGGCCGAACCACGATCAGGTATACCATGGTAAAAATAAACCAAACTAAAAGTAATACCTATACCTGAGAATAAATTTATTAAGAAAAGCTCGGTTTCATAATGAAGAGATCGGCATGGGGATATTCATCATCGCTACGATGGAATGAACGCGTCGCTTTGAAATTCAATTATAAAAAAAAAATTCTCTCGAAAAGTTTCATTAGAGAAGTCTACCTAATTTACATTTGTCACACTAATCAGTATAAACGAGGCGCAGTTTTCGTTCGGAAAATATCAAATAAATAATTTCCCTTCCGCGTTCTGCCAACCAGTCGTTCTTTCTCAGCCTCACAGTTATCGATTAATTTCAGCTCGCGTGTCGATTCCGTTCTCCGTGCACTTATTCGAGTTTCCTTAGCACTCGTGAAAAAAACAACGCTTTATTTCCGCGTTTACCTAAATTAAAACAATTTTAAATATTACTCTGTCACGTGCTGTGATAAATTGCCGGATTTTTCAACACATATGTACCTGCTCTTAAGGCGTGTAATTTAGTTTACATAAGCTGAGCACCATTTTTGAACTATAAATTAAAATTTTCCAATTAAATTAGTCCTTAGATTCGTATTCGGGGGGTATTTCATCGCATAAGTTTCCCAACGAAGAGAAATTTACTGTGGAAAGTTTGATGTAACTCGGTCTACAATAGGGGGAAATTCTCATTTCGCTCGAGAGTTATTACACGGATGGTACGTGACATCGGGAATTTTTCATCATATTTGAATTTCCTATCCCGAACACCGGCTAGAATTATTTTTATTCAATTTTTTTTTCTTGCACGAGTACGTAAACTTGAATATATTTAACGTGTCGAACTGACTGTCGATGGTTGAGAGAGGTTTTTTCCCAAACGATGGACTTTCGTAGAATTTATAAACTTTCACCGACATGGAGACTATATCTATAGAATTGGTACCTATACGTAGTTGTGAAAAGTGTGAGAAATATTCATTGTGTAATCTCTTTTCACCGCGGCCTTTTTATTTCTATTATGGAATATGGAAATCCGAATGTGTGCAAACAGGATATGCTATCGATAGGTATAGAAAATGTTGCTTGACAAGATTTTAAACGTCGCGTAGGTCGCGAGTATATTTTCAAATAGTTTTTCCCACGAAAAAGAACCGATACCTACTGGCCATTGACTTCGTAAATTTTCGTGTTTTGTCGTCATCAAAATAATGCACCCTAATGGATATTGGATGGTCATTTTTCTGACAGAAAAATCTTCGAATGTTTTCAATTTTGAACTTTGCTGTAAAGAAATTTCAAATCATTTCAAATTTTTCTTCAAGAAGTGATTTTTTAAAATTTTATTTTTGTGAACTTTTTTTTTCAAAAAATTTTCATTTTTTTTTTTGTCAATTTTATTTTCCAACTTTTGTCACACTTTGAAAGGCTTCCTCGCCATATTTAAAAATTTGTAGTCTTGATCAAAAATTTGCTATCCGAGTCGGAAAATTTTGGCTTCAAAACTGTAAAAAATTGAGCTTTTTGAGTCGTTTTTGGCAATTTCGAAAAATAAGTGAAAAATTTTGACATTGTGTGTCCCCTTTCCAATATTCCCAAATTCAAAATTTTGATAAAACACAAAAAATGGTCGAATAAAAAAACTAATCGCAAATCGCAACTTTATACGCATAAAAGGTATGCCTATTTATTCAGCCCCGGAGTAAACTCGCAAAGCGTTTACGTCGCGCGAACCATCACTCGGAGAGAAACAAAGGGAAAGGAGAAATCCCCACACAACGGGATAACGGTCACCTTTAGTCTATTAAAAAGTAAACCCGATTAAAAAGGCGGTACAAAGTACAACGATCTGTATAATTTAAAGAAAAAACACCATCCTTTGAATAATTCAACGTTTAAATATCTTACGCTCGAACAACTCATTAGTATTTTTTAACGCCGCTTTTATCCGAGCTAAGTTAATTTAAAACCGCCTTGTCGCCCGATAATTGCGCTGCTTTAAAATTTACCAACTGTACAAAATCTGTTTTCGTTTGCGACGCGGTACCCTGGACGAAGGCGTGTAGTTATATAGGTAGTTAAAATTTTAAATCGCAGCACATGATCAATTTATTATCGCACGTGGGGTTAAATTACGAAAAGGAAGGCGGGGGAGATTTTTCAACAGCGTGGTGGTGATCTTTTAAAGGACCAAAGTTTTCGACACATTGAAAACTTGCTCGTAAACTTGCTATACGTACTATAAACTATAGCAGGAGTATACGAGTACGTGTACTGTACTAGCTGTTTCGCGTATTTAACGAAGCAAAATTTATACAGCTTGTGCTGGTCGTAATGTTGTCGTTGGTTGTACCGAAGGTGGAATTTCGAACGGAAATTCACTACTCACGGACTAATTCTCTCTCTCTCTCTCTCTCTCTCTCTCTGCGGATGATTTTTATTTTTATTTTGATCCTTTCTAAATAAGAGGAAACTTTTTAATAGGGTTAATTTCAATAATCTGGCACAATTCTTATTAAGATTTATTAAACAGATACCGCGGCTCGCCGCAACGAATAAGAACGAATTAAATTCAACGAAAGACGCGGGCAGAAAAAAAAAAATTAAAAGTATCTCTTTATTCTTTTGTCGCCGCACGAAAAATCTAATTGAGCGTGAAAGCTCCTCGTTCTAATCGAAGCGAAACTTTTCACATGCTATAATCTAAGAGCACGAGGAAAAAAACGATTTAACCATCCCTCGGAACGACTCGCGCAATAGCAGAAAAATAACTAATTGGGAGATTGTGCGTTGGTCTCCTAAGAGAATAGATATTACGTTCCTTACTCGCGACTTTATACTTTAACGGTTCGCTCTTTCAATACAGGAATCGGTCATCGTGCTCGGGCATTGTTTAATTAACCGCTAGGCAAGAGACGTGCAGGATGCGTTCACGTCAGACCCACCAAGCTCGCTTTTAAATATACAATTCCATGACCTACGGTAATAGAACGATTAATTAGACGCTTTGCGAAATGGTATTAACGTAACGAGCCCAGTACTCTGCGTCGTATATTGGGTGTATAATTTTAGTTAGAAGCTGCAGGAAATCGGTATGCTTTAATTACGGCTTTGGAGTTGAGAAAATCATGAGAAATGGAATATTTTACGAGTTTACGGTTGTGTCTTATGAAACCCTAGATGGGTTGAGAGGGAGAAGGAAGGAAAGTGAGGTGAAGATAGAAGAATTTTCGCTCAATAACCCTAAAGGTTACAGTTCTTTTCTCAAAGAATTCATCGCGATAGCCTTTGGCTAAAGAATTTTTTCCTTGAATTGCCAAAAATCAAAAAATACCTATCAGAAAAGAATTTAGATAATTTTTGAAAATTTTGAGCATTGATCAATTTTTCAGTGTTTTCTAAAAATTGTCATCTAACTAATGAAAGAGCAGCAGAATTTCCCCGAAAATTCTAAAATATGAGTCCAAAAGGTTTTTGAACCTTTTAAAGGGAGGTCAATTTTTGGGAATATTGAGCCGGAGTTGATTTTTGAGTATTTTCATAAAATTGAAATGCGCATGATCTAAGTACAAAAGAGGGGTAGAATATGTCGAAAATTCTAAACTGCTGAATAAAAATGATTTTTGTCGATTTTTGACAATTATTATGAGCCAATACTTAATTTTGCTGAAGGCTAGTACAGAACGACTCGAAACCACTCCCAATTGATTTGGCGCGTCAAAATTAGGGAGTAAAATAAATTTCAGACCTCCGGCTAAATTCAATAAAAAATTTTTATTTCGATTTTCAAAAATTCACCAAAAATCAGGGGGTGCAACTTGGCACCTCAAATTTTGGTTGTGAGGGTGTTTTTACCTCCTCCATCGACCTGTTTTGGTTTGGTTGCAAAATTTTTGTCAGTTCGGGTACTTTCCTTGTGAGCCTAAGTACCTTGAAATGTATAGGTTTTTCTCAAATCATCCGCTTGCCTACGCAATTGAACAGTATTGCAGACAGTTCAACCAAATCGATCTGCGGTTTACAGTTTATTTTTTGCATACGTACAAGTACATTTCATGTAAAATGACGAAAACATCGACCCACGTTCTATATCAAAGTCAAGCTGTGGTTCTCTTTTATGCTTCTGTCAAATCACATAGGGCGAGCAATTGACTGGTAAAATAAAATTTACCCAATTTGTTCTACACTATACTTCGCCAGGAGGTTAGATTTTAAATTATAATTTCAACGAGCACAACTTTCCTACGAAAAATCGAATCGAGAAAAATTGTCGAGAGGTTTATTCTTCGACGACGTGCAAATTGTTTGAATTTCAAAAAGGGTTGAAATTTTATCACGACTCGTCGTGTCGTGGCAATAAACGCGTAGTTACAAATTCCTCGTGCTGAAGACTTCTTTTGAAGGAGTGTAAACGACAGCGAGACCTAACTATCTACATTTGTAAAGGCATCAAACTGCTTAGATTTCAGTTTCATGCAACAATTCAGGATGGGAGTCGAGAGGCTGGGTTGAATTGGCAAGTCTTTCGTGCGAAAACATCGAAAAGAGATTGTTTCGTCGGCACCTTCGCAAACTGGCCCGAAAGAAGGTTTTTTTTGATTTGTATTATTTTGAGAAAAGTATCCGAATGAGAGAAAATGCTGCCAAAATGAGACCGCACATCGTTAGTTCGAAAAGCAACGCCTATATGTACCTATGGATTTATTTAATTACGTCAACTTTTCCAATTTCTCGACAGCGAAAAAAAATGATCCATTTACTAATTGCGAACGAAGTAAGTTGACGCAGTAGGCATACAAAAGAAGTAGGTATAAGTAGAAGCTCGTCGGGCCAGATTTTTTTCTTTTCTGCAGTATTCAATTTGGCAGACTCGGCGGAGAGTAAATTAATTGGAGGTTTTATTTTTTCCAAGTTAATGTGTCTTCGATTGATTGAAACGAGTTATTCTTCTTTTTTTTGAACGGGATTATTTTCAATTGGTTTGGAAACACGTGCAGGAAAAAAACCTATCACGTGGGTTCAGTGGATTGATATTTCTTGCCAATTTTTTTTTCTTTTTCAGCTCAATTCCAATACGGTTTGGAAAGTTATAAAAGTATCGCCTCGATGGAAAAAAATTTTCCATCGTTATTTTTAGGCATAAATTGAGCTTTTGAGCTGGCTTTTGATATTTGATAATGATTGTGCTCAGTTTTAGTTCTTTGAAAAATAGGGAAGGAAACGTGTTTTCAAAAAAAAAAAAAGGATCTTCCTCTTACCTCCTAGAATGAAAGTTTCGCAGCGGCTTGAACGGCTTCGAAATTGAACGCATCCATCGCATCCTATTGATCATTTTTCTGTAAAAATTTAATATAATTAAGATTAAAACTAAGTCAATATTTTCTGTTACAGGTAGGATTCAATTTATGAAGAAAAATTCAAAAACTCGAGTTTCACAAACAAATCCACTATTTTCACCAACTTCCACGAAAGCAGAATAATAATCAAAAGAACCGTAAGTATTTTGAAAAAAAACCTCCGCTTATTTCCTATCATCTTCATTTTTAAAACCTCAACATAACATTTCTGCACAAAAAATATCATCGCAGGAAAATTAAAATCACGTTCGATCAGCTGAGATCTTTTTTTCACCCTTCAAAGCAGCATTTTCGCTCGCAAGAGAAGTAGGTATTCTTTATTTTTACGCTATAAAACGTTTAAAAATGAATTCATCTAATCGTACGTAATAATACAGCTGTATTTTTCCTACTTCCTCATACACCTACGACACGTACTATACGATCGGTTATTCGAGATATTTCGAGAAAATTACCTCTACACTCGAGAATTTCGCCGTTGAGAAGGCTCGCTGATATGCATGTAAGCTCAGCGTCAGTGAACAGAAGAACAAATTTTTTCATCACAACAACAATAAGGTTAATTTGCATTTGGACGAAGTGAAAAAAAGGACACAATTTCTAAATACGAAGTAAACTTTCGATTCTGGGTTATTAACGAGTTTTATAAAACTACACAACTTTAGAAAACGCGTGATTTTTTTAATTTTACCTAAAGCGAGGGTTTTGTGTAAAAAGGATGACATTTCCTACAATGGGCGAACACCTTTTTATGACATTTAGGTGCGCGTGATTTTTGTAAAAAATTATATGATCTTTTTTTTTTTGAATTCGAGATGGGTCAACGGTTCTAAATCTGTTTTTCGTCGAACGTGATTGATTTACGCGACATTTGCAGGAGGTGAAAAAATATTATATTGAAATTCTCATCGGGATATTTTCCAAAGGTTCGGTTTTGAGTTTGCTCATTCAAGTGTGTTTTATGGAAACACATTATGGTAATATTTTATTTTTCCTTCGTCATTGTCTTCGAGTTTCGGAGCTAAGAATAATGCAGGTGTTTAATATTTCGTCTGTGTTACGAATGGAGAGTAGGAGAGGGACAGGAGGGAGGTGTTTGGCTGACTCATCCTAATTTATTTCGCAGACTGGCGATAAATAAGTTAGGAGTACCTAAACCTTCGAACGACGATGGTTCTTGCGTGAAATGAAAAATATTATTAGCAGATATGAGTGAGAGCCATTCATTTAGTTTTTTTGTTCGATATCAGTTGAATCGTCGAGTGGCAAGGAGGCAAATCTTTGCCTCCGTATTTGAAAAAGTCACGGTGGGAAATTTACTGTTCCAGTCGGAAAATTTTGATTTCAGCCTTGAAGCTTCGATCGACTCCAAATTTCAATTTTGTCAAATTGAACCAAAGTTTTCCAAAAAAAAAAAAAAAAAAAAAAAAATAAAAAAAATATTTTTTTTTTTTATTTTAAAAATTCAAAAAAAAAAATTTTCCAAAAAAAAAAAAAAAAAAAAAAAAATTAAAATAAGTATCTTTTTTTTTAATTTCAAAATTGACAATAAAAAACTTTTTAAAATATATTTTTTTGAAATTTCCATTAATTATTCAACAAGCTTTTGAAATTAATTCTTCAATATCTACATAAATTAATTTTTAATAAAATTTCAAAATAATGATTCTTTTTAAAAAAATTCTTGAATCGGAAAATTTTCAAAATCGTCAAAAATTTTCTCATCAATTATTTAATAAAAACCATTATAAAAATAAATAAATTAATAAAATTAAATTTATTTAAATTATTAAATAATCTAAAAAAATTATAAAATAAAGAAATTTAAATTTTTTTCCCCGAAAATAATTTCATTGAAAATTTTTTGGTGTTCATTTTTTGAAAAATGCCTTGAATTTTTTTCGATTCTTGAAATTTTCAAATAATCTATTCTTCAAAAAAATTTACAAAATTTCTTCAACAAGCTCTTTAAACTCGTACCTACTTCCAAAAAACGATAACATCATTGCAAGAGATGCCAGAAAATTGCCGCAGAAAAATTTCGACATCTTGAAAAATTGTATTTCGACGAATTTCTGACATCCTTAGCTGTCAAAATCTCGTCAAAAGTGCCGTCTGGTTCTAGTAAAAGTATCAGAATTTCGCTAGTTATTTTGAAGCAATTTTGGCAAATTCACTGGAATTTCGTCCGAAGTAAAATTTTGAATTCTCGAGTAATTCTTGCAAAGTTGCCAAACTTCCGCTTCTGAAAAATATCTGACTACTTCACCAGAATCTCGACAAAACAAAGTTTTGCTTCTGGCAAAATTTCGACAAAGTGCCAGAATGCAATTTTTAAAAAAAAATTAAAAAATTTCCAGTTCTCAGAAGTCCTCAACTGACACAACTGGAATAAAATCAGCTAAGAACTTATCACACCATAGCATTCAACCAGCCACCAATTTCTCGTCCCAAAACACTTCACTGCATCCCTTCATAAATTCATTTACTTTCGAAGGTCGTGCCCGTTTATTCGGATAATAAATTTGACAGCGGCTTTAGAGTCCGACCTTAAGTATAAATACATCAATGCTCGAGGTTTAATGGCCATAAAACGGATGACTTTCATTATCGATAAAGCTTTCACAATGAAATAACCCATCATCGGGTTGGTTTTTAGTCTCGATAAAAATTACATTAACGTTCAACTTTAATACATATTTTTCAATGTACGACAAAAAAAGCCACCTAACCCTACACCTATATAGACCGACGCATCGTAATCTCGCATTTGTTACAACATTTAACCCGATAAAATGAAATAGGTGACAGTGGAACTGAATATCGCGACGTGAAAATACCGTCGCATCAACTCAGCCTCATAAATCTTGCTTCTTTTGTATCATCTCGTAAATTTTTATAAATTTCGTCGTACCCACCACCGCGGCATAAAAAAAACACGAAAGAAGGAAAAACGGTGTAACTTTTGTTTTCATTGTTACTCTTGGTGTAAATCCCGCCTCACCTTTTTTATATAAATTGAACTTGGTGTTTTTTTTTCCTCGCTCTAGTTTACCTACCTACCTACCTACTCTATTTCCCAGCGCAATACGCCGCGCCGTATAGCACAGAAATATTTATTATCGTAATCTCCATATCAACGTCCATTTTCTTATGTCGTTTATAGTATTTTTTTTGCTCCCTTTTTCTTTTTTGCTGTTTTTGCTCTCGTGCAAATATATAGAAGTACAAGGTTTGTTCGATGATCATTTTCGCTCTCGTTTGTGCTATGTACGTTGCGTTACGTTTCGTTTATTGTGTTAATGCTTTCCGGTTCGTTGTACTGAGCCTTGCCTCCTCCGTCGCCAGGGTTACCTATGTATCTTTTGATGGAGGCTTTCTAGTACAATGAAGTTTTTCTTTTATGTTATTTTTCCTACTTCATTTTTTTCCCATTCATATTACTTGCGTTTGCTTACGTTATACATAGCGAATTTTTCTGATCAAGTTCGAACCTTTCTACATGTGAAGAGCAATTGCACTGTTGCACATACCTAGGTAACTACGTTTTCCTTTGTAATACTCGCGATGGTGGTGTCTCTACGCATATGTACCTACATATTGACGGATGTTTTGATGTACCTACTATGAAATGGGACTAATATGATGAGTTTTTTCATTTTCGTTTCTGTTTTTTTTTTTTTTTTTTTTTTTTTTTTTTTTAAAAA
>FIZT01012027.1:0-31704 GCA_900065295.1 Paracoccus marginatus | reverse complement strand
AATCCGGTTTCAAAAAAACATATCACATTTTATTCGTCTCAGTGTCTAGAGTTGATTTCATGAAAAAACCCGAACCCCCATTTTTTACCTCCAACCGGTTTCTTATGCTGAGGACACCCTGTATGAAAGGTCGAAAATTTGATCATCGATCTTCGAATGTACTCGTCGCTAGTAAGACAATGCTGTTCCAACCATCTTTCTACCTCTCTTAGGTCCCAAGATATTAGGAAGTGGACAAGTCTTACTGGTCAGTGGTCATCCTGTATAAGCGAATTAATAGAAACGTTTTTTCTAAAATGATAAACGTTCAACTCAAACTGATCGAATAAGTTCGGAGCGAAAATTTTCAAAAAATACATTAAACGTTGTCTAATTTTGGCATGATTCAATCACCATAAACTACCCACTCTCGATCACTATAGACAATACGACATTATTTCCAATTTGTTTAAGCGTTTCAACAAAGGCGTAAGGCAACGACCGTAGGCTCAAACAATACTTTTCTATGTAAGTATTGTATGCAAAGCAAAACGAAGTACGACAGGTGGTTCATTTTGCTTCAAATATATCGCAAAGCTGATGCAAAGACGTAAAAACTCCTAATCTAGATGATAAAAAAAGCACACCGTAAAACATTTTTTTGATAAACAAATAAATTTTTCATGAGATTTCATGTTGGTTTATTTTCAAAAGTGGCCTTACTCAGTAAAGTTGTCAGTTACCTATCAAGACATAGTTATGATTCGCTCTCCTACTCTCTTCCCCTCAATCTTAATTTTTCGCGGCGGGGTATTTCGTGATGGCAATGGCTCATCAATTATATTTCGTTCTTGTATTACCATGTTAGTATTAAAAGTAGAATAAATTAATTAGAAAAGAGTAGTAAAAGACAAAGAGAGAAAACAGATATAATGTATTATTTGCAGCATACGTACGTTCCATCATAGAAGCAACCTTACGCTGAAGATTTTTCGAATACGTGGTAGAGGGCCGATTACTCCCTATATGAGTAGATGAAAATTTTCAAAACGAACACAGCAAAATAAAATAAAACAAAAGCCATTAAAAAAATGAAAAGTAAAAGTAAACAGAAATGTTACAATCATGCGGAAAAAATGAAAAAAAAGGAACAAGCTGAAAATTAAATCAGGAAAATAAAGCCATAGGTAATAATCGAACGAGGGAAATAATTCAAGCTATTATAGAGGTGGACTAATGCACGCACACATGCACGACATTACATACACTTTCGTCATATTTCATAAAAACAGGCTCATACGACCCCATACATAAGCCATGATGACACTATTACGATTGGTAAGTCGCATAATACAAAATATGTAATCAACGCCAACATAATAATTACCTAGGTATCTAGTTAATGATATTTTCGTACTTCGATTCATCAGGCTAATCAAGCTTTACTTGAACCAAAATTTTTTCATATTTTCGATCAGAACTTTTTATCAGTCAGCAGTTTTCCGCATTTAAGAAAAAAAAACAAACATCGTAATTCTTATCTCCACCAGTCAAGGTCACGTTACGTCGAGAAGTTCACGGCGAAACGCTTAATGAGAGAGAATACAACTGTAAACGGAAAGGAAAATTTTTACATTTCCCGCAAGTCACCTCAATTAACGAGGTCGCAGACAGAAGAACAGTTTGCAAACACATGTCGTGATGCAAAAATCTGTTTTGAAAAATTCCACTCTTTTTTCGTATTTTTACTTTGCAGCCGACGAATCGTAGCACGAAAATTTTTTTTACATCGATAACTTTAAAGAATCGATCGAAAAGAAAAAATCTTAATAAACTTCCCTCTTACCGAAAGAATAATGATTGTATAACAATTCCGGCGGATGTCTGTCATCTAGATCGGCGCTTGAAATACCCAGCGGGTCTAATTTGGCAATATGATGACCTCGAATCTAAATCGCAATACAATACATTCCGATAGTGTTAGATTACTATACATTAGCTGCAACGCAAACTGAAAAGTTATTGGTAAAAAAGTCACAATTGTGATTATGACTAGTCGGGGTCATGGAACGAATAATGAACGTAAACATGGTTAATTTAATGTAGCACACCAAAGTCAGACTTTTCAAACAAAATATACGTACACTCAAACGCCTACCCGATTCTGCAGAAGTTTCCTCTTTATACGAATGCATCGTCTGATTAGTCGTGTTAAAAAATATTGAAAATTCAAAAAAAAAAAAATGTGAAAAGAAAACCACTAGATGAAATTTCGTATCTATGTAGCTCACCCAATGCATGTAAGTGCTGCCGAACCACCACTTCCCTAGGTATATTATGGCTGGCCACTTTTTCGCCAACTGGACCTTTATTCTCATTTATTTTACTATGCAAATCGGCGTACACAATACCTAAGGGGTCTACCTCGGCGACTAGATGACCTCTAGCCTAAACCAATAACGGAATGAATAGATCAATGTTGATAATCATCAATACGCGAACTAGCATCGCAAAATATATAGGTACGTACACGTAGATTACTTTCGCTCGATATGGTCACGAGAGATTGGTAAGAACGAGTAGTATGTAGATCGACTTGAGAACCAAGAATTCATAGATGGAAACTATTTCCTGTATTAGTGAAGCGCGATGCGGGTAGGGGGCGGCGATTTGAAAGCAATTTTGTTCGTTCAAAAAATGAGATGGAATTTACCGAAGTAAAAATTTATGAGCCGGTATTGCTAAACATATTTATGTCCGGTCCGAACTACAATCGAAATTTCTTCTTCGCAATATTGCCAGATAACCGAAGGTTACTGCACTTTTTTCAATAAGATAAACTCTTACACTTCAATACCATCGATGTATGAAATTATTTAATGAATCAGCGACCTATACGAATATTTACTACGCGCGAATATTCTTATCACGCGCTGATAAAGAATAGAAACCAAATAAATAAGTGGGTAAAGGTCATTAACAACGCGCTATTGGAGGTATCCCAAAAATACGCTGCCCAGCAATGGAGCCAAATTTTTACATTTTTATGTACCAACAGTTTTGCGAACGTTTCAATGTCGCTCGAGTATAAATATAATCCAGCGCAAGTAAGTGCTACTTTACCTGATAAGATCTGATGATAGCTTGAACAGCCAAATGGTCGTCTATGATTTTCTCATCAATAGGAACTCCGAGTGAAGACTGCGCTCCAAGGTAGGGCACGACGCTGGAAATGGGAACCTGATTACGACCCGGTTCTGCTAGACTTGGCGGCGATTGATAAGCAAGCCCAGGAGCGCGACCGGCAGCACTGCTACGAAAAAATGTATCCCACGACTGAAAAAAGGCGGGAAAACAAAATTAGAATAAAAACTTCATCCAATCAATCAAGAGTACACCAATACAACTCTTCAAAACAGGTTTGATTTTTTTCACTTCTTTCGAACCAAGATTGTATGCAATCAAAAATTGGATAAATTATCTGCCACACTTGTGCATGTGCAATTTAAAAATAATGCTTTATCGCGGAAGTGAAACGTAGAAAAATTATGACTAAAGCGGTAAATCATTCTTAATAAATTCGCAAATCACATTTCACATTCGGTACTTTTTCGTAGAATTCATTTCAGATCGTAACCTTATATTATAACTTTTATGTACGATGAATTCATTCGTGAAATACTTTCAGCTCCTACAGTAAATATCTCTCCACGTGTTTTCAGCTGTAGAATTACACAATGAAAAAATACTCACCACATGGACACTCTTAGGATCTTCTAGCCAAGCGTTGTACATTTCTTCGACATAACTTGACGAACTCCCGTTCAAGAACGGTTCAGCTGCTGCTTGACCGCTGTATGGTCGGGATCCTTTAGTGCTATAGTTCCTGCTAGAACTTAGAAGCCATGAGGCGAATCTTTCTCGGCCCGCCACATTCGGAATAAAGGGCACTAAATTGTTTACCACTGCCCTCGCTCTGTACATGATTACCTGAAACAGGTTAGAAGTTCATTAAAATAAATGAAATTACGGCAAAAAAAACTATACAAATATTGTAACATGATTGTTACGTCATTTATGCGTAAAAACGTACGTTTAAAAAATAAAGGCAATAATTTTTTTCAAATTTCACTTCTACAATGACAGCATTTTGCTTAAAATATGTAAATTTAAGCACGGGGTGGCTGAAGGACGGGCTATACCAAAGCAGAATATTCGTAGGAATGAGAAAAAAATACAAAAATGAATTGAGACTATTAATCTTTGAAATTCTTGCTACTAATACACCGTTTAAATAAAACGATTTCATTTGGTACTCCAAATCACCTGATAAATTCCATTTGCAATCGACTGCGTAGTTCAAGTGTGAATCCTAGCAAGATAATACATTTATTTTTCACATGACGAATAGACGACTAATGTCATTCAAGCGGGGTGCCAGCGGCATTGAATTTTCTAACCTTAATAGAGTTAAATTTACATGACAATAACCGATAAATCGGTCACAACCAAAAGGTGTACAATTAAAGAAAAACGAACGCGCAAGATAGAAATCGAAAAACCCACAAAGATGACGTAAATAACATATTTGCGGGAAAATTCTTTATCATACATGTCTAAAGATAGACCAACACTCGGAAAACAAGCATTTTGCTATGTTCATTCATACTTGGTGAATAATTTTTTTCATCAGTCAAGAGGTGAATTTATTACAGAAGATACATAACTGAATCTTCAGAAATCATCACGTTCTATTTTCATTCTAAATCAAGAAAGTAATCTGTAATGGTTTGAATTTTATGCAAGGAAGTCTTAAATTCAGATAATCATAATCACGGTGACGAATGAGTCACTATTGATGTTTTACAAACACATTGCACCTAAGGTGAGACAGGACGTTCCTTATAAGGTTCAAGATTTTAGAAGAACAGACACCTGAAGTCGTTATGAGAAACGAAACATTCTCTGGGCAATACCTACTGAAGAAAAAGTGCAATAAGTTGGGATATAGAGCAGAAGGTAACACATGCATAGGTTATTTCTTATGGAACTAGATAAGGTAAATTATCAATGGAATTATAGTGCAGATACTACTTACTCAAAATTTGTAGACAAGCAATGACGAATATTTTCGAAGTCTGCACAGTAAAATGTGTCCGAATGAATTTTAGTAACTACAAGTGTCGCAATTATTTAGAATAATTTAGCATGGAGAACTCGCACTACATGAAAAATTTCATTAGCCACGTTTAATTCGGACGAACAAGAACAACCATAGAATAGAACAACTGTTCTTCTTGACAGTTCCGCGTAAATGAACTCTCTACATTTTTCTTCACGCACACACACACACACAACCGCACACGCCTTATCTAAAGAAAGAAGGAATGGGGAAAAGTGAAACTATAACAAGCGCTACCTTTTTCAAAAAATTTTAACTAAGTAACTTCAAAAAACTAAAAAGTTCTGATTTTTAATTTTTTTTTTATCCTAAAAGTATGTTTTATATAGAAGAAAAACAAAAAGAAGAGCAAAAACATTAAAAATTTGAAAAACGAAAATCATCAGGTAATAAGACGATGAGTCGTGTGTAAATTTGCTATTTATTTTGATTATTTTTGGTTAAGGTTTGGCTGGTTTGCCCGCCCGTCGGAAAAATTTAAAATAAAATTTCATTTCCCTCCCTACTTCTCAAGTCCTCGCCCCTCCTATTGATTTGATTACAACAGCTGAAGGCTAATCTTCTTATCATCTTATCCTTTTCGCTGTTTCATAAATCTGTAAAAATTAAATACGAAAATAGTGAAATATGGAAATTAGAGTGCGTGATACTTTCGTAGCATGATATTATTTTTATTTAAACGAAAGTATTACCTTTAGCAAAATGTCTGTTCTAGTAGATATTCGTCTTAAACGTGCCAACAAAGTTTATCGCGAAGGGGTAAGAATGTGTTTTATCATTTTGGTATTTGGAAATTCAACTTGAATTAAATTCATTTTATAGGAAAATGTGGACGGTATCATCTGTATAACTAGCTCAACTGAATTCAAGCATGATGGTATTACATTAACTATGGAAGGTGCTGTTAACATGCAACTGAGTCCAAAAAACACCGGTGTTTTTGATGCATTCTACAATTCTGTCAAAGTAAGTACCTGCAATAGTTTTGTTAAACCGTTATATCAAATTAAAACCGTGAAGTAATCAAATTTTAATATTTTTAGCCTGTTCAATTAGTTTACGCTGCTATCGAGATATGTCCGAGTAAAAAAATGCCAGCAGGAACCACAGAAATTCCGTTTGAAATTCCTTTAGTTCCTCGACAACATCAAAGTATACTTGAAACTTACCATGGAGTGTTCATCAATATTCAATATTTACTCAAATGTGAATTGAAAAGAAGTTTTTTATCGAAGGATGTTATTAAAAACTTGGATTTCATAATTGAATACAAAAAAGTATTTTCGATCTTTTTCAACCGTTTTTCACTAATATTGACTTCGTCGTGAACAATAAATCTCAATGTTTCAGAAAGATTCCAACGACGTGAACTTTTGGAAAAAAGTGCAACAAAGCGCTGTCAAGTTTAATATTGTGCCTGAAAACTTACGTGGTTTTCAAGACGCTAGTATGCCAGTACCGAATTTCTCGATAACAGGCTCTTTGTATAATACCATATGTGATATCACGAAACCGTTTTCTGGAGAAGTGAGTTAGAAACACAGGTTCAATTATGCTTATTTTTTCGTCCTAATATTGGTTGAAATTATTTTAGTTATTTGTGAAAAAATCTGATGTACCAATAAAATCAATTGAGTTACAACTTGTAAGAGTTGAAACATGCGGATGTGCGGAAGGATTTTCACGTGAAGGTATTTTCGGACTTCATTATTACGACAATTTGAAAAAGTTTTCTTTACGATTAATGATGTTAAATTTGTTCTACGTTAGCCACAGAAGTACAGAATATTCAAATTGCTGATGGAGATGTTTCGCGTGGTTTGAAAATTCCTATTTATATGATTTTTCCCAGACTCTTCTCCTGTCCTACGTTACTGAAACCAAATTTTAAAATTGGTAACAAATTATATTATTGCGTTTAAATTAAAACTTATGGTTCTTTTTTCCCCATTTTTTTTTTTTTTTTTTTTTTTCAGAATTTGAAGTCAACCTTGTCATCATTTTCAGCGAGAAACACTTGGTTACCGAAAATTTTCCTATTGTTCTTTTTAGGTCTTGAAGCTATACTTGAAGCCAACTAAGCTATAAATAAAATTCATACCATTTTTTTAAAATTTCGTTTTTACTAATTTTACTGTAGTTAAATTTTTATACTTACTTCATTTTTGTACGGACAGATAAGTTATGTTGCTGAGTTGAAAATTCACTTCAATAAAAATGATGAGCATAATATTTGTTGAAAGTTTGTGCATACTTCATCATTTAAGACCTTGCAACAAAGAGTGTTTTGTTATATCAATGACATGCTTTCCTCTTCCAAAAGCGTTTTTTAGAATTTCATAAAATTCAAAAATTTCTATGCATAAATAACGCTTACAACTTTTTTTTTTTTTTGATAAATACATTTAAAATTAATATTGCATCTTCAGAATCGAAAAACAAACTTACTTTGAAATAAGAGAAGTTAGATATTACATAACCTAAGGTTACAAATCTACTGTACATTAAAACGTATCGTTTTACCCTGATCTGTGAATTTAAAATCAAGAAAGTAAATCATAGTTCTAAAATTAAGTATAACAAAACAACAAACTCGTTTTGCTTATACGATTATATCTGTTTCCAAGCATTTTTTAAAAACTATATTACAAACGAAATAGCATTTATAAAATCGTGAAATGAGAAACAAACATCAAACATGGAGCGAGCGACTTGACAAATCAATTTCAACGGAATAGAACCTTTTGCACATAGAAAAATTACCAAATAGTCAACAATACTTAATTAGCGATAAAAAAATTATTAATATTTTGAAATTACAACTTCACCCACCAGTGATTTTACAACGTAAATAAAGGAAACACAAGACCGACTCCACGTGCGTCTCAAACTCTCAACATAAAAACAAAATAGGAAAAAAAACGTAGTATGTAACTTAATCAACATGAAACATGAATTTTCGTAATATTTAAAAAATATAAAATTCAACTACTTTATGTTATTCTACAAATAAATCCTAACTCATCGTAAAACAAAAAAAAAAAAATAAAAATAAGTTGCTGACTAGACGCTGCCAAATTTAAACAGCAACTGTTAAACATTTAAAAAATGAAAACAGAACAAGTCATAGCTTGGGCAATTGGGGAAAAAAATTTAGTCGAATATGATGAATACAAGAATTGAAATGCCATTAATTATAATAAATGCCACTCAAAGGTAATTAAAATAGTCAAATCGTGATTCTATGCAATGAATGTGGGCATTTATAATGCGCCGTGTCAAGATTTACTTTACTTAACTACAATATGGCGAACAGTAACAAGAGAAGAATGAGAAAAAAAAGAAGTGTACATGGAAGTACATTTTCCATGATGAATTGAATTGCGAATATATAATTCCGATGAGAACAGATAGACTTAATAAATAATAATAATAATTAACAATTTGTACTAAAGTAATCGAAAAGAAGTTTTGAATGATGCATTTACTATTAGTACTTAGCAGGCAATCGTGAAACTTTAGTTCATCCACTTTCTACAATTTGGTGCTCCACACAGGCAAGGAATTTTATGCATATCGTCTTCGATGTCAAATTGGTAGTCGTAGGATAACTGGAAATGATAATTTTAAATTTCAATTCTTAGAGAATCCGAAAAACTTGTAACGTTAAATTTTAGAAATAATGGTTATAATATCATGCAAATCGATGGATCTGACAAAAAACTCCAAACAAAAATAGTAACAATATTACCTCTTCTCCTCGCACTATTCTTCTTTTGGAAAAAATGATGATACGATATTCTCGATCAACTTCAACTTTCTCGGTAACACAATTTGGGTTGCAAGAATGATTGATGTATCTCGCCAAACCACCACTGATGGTCGCATCCACTACCCGATTTTCGTCCAAGCGGAACATGTAGACTCCACGGTTCTAGGAAAGCAGATACGAATTCGAGTACGTTATTATTTTCAAAATTTCATCGGGTATTCCTAAAATACTTACTTTAGCTTCGTACTGTTTTTCTCTGAAATCCGATAATTGAGATCTAATAATTTCACCAATGTATTCAATGACCATTGTATGCTTATCTATATCTCTGGCCGCGTATAGTCCTAAACCTTGTATCTTCGATCTAGGAAAAAAAAAACGCAAATAAACATACACTCAACTCAACTCAATTTTGATACATATTCTGATTTCTCTAGCTGTGCACTCGACTTACCGCGCTAAATACACGTGGTTTCTCCACTCTTGCTTCATTTTCTTATATTGCGACGATTTAGAATGTACAAAATGTTTTGAATACGGACAAGACAAATCACCGGAGAACAACGGCGAAGATGTTAAAACAGGCCTTGGCATAACCGAGCTGGTTCGTTGGGTGTGGGTACGTTTCAATGGTGGACCACGAACTCTCGGTTCACAACGGGCGCAACCGCTAGGATTAACAGCTAATGGTAACTCTAGTTGAGGATCTCTTCCGAATTTGAAAGTGTAATCGCCAAGTGTCTCGATTCCTGTATGATAGACGTGTCCTTTTATCAACTTCTACTTGAAGTGCGCCAATCGATCCGAATAACGCTACTTTACCTGGTAAATTTTCCAATATTCTAACGATAGCCGGTTCCGTCAAACCAAATAGGTATTCACCAGTAACGTAGCATGGAAACAATTGCACCGAATTGTTGACTTTACGTAAATTAGCCAGTGGTTCTAGAATACGCGTCCAAACGGCGTTCGGTGACGAACCTCTCAACTCCAAATCATCTTGGCCATGTTCTTGTACCAAAACACGAAATTCTGGACGACCAGCGACGTCGTGAATCGAACAAACGTACTGGCATCGTTTGTTAAATATGCGCATACTCCAATAAAATCGAACCTACATGAATTGCCACAGCGAATATTATAATTTGACGATGAAGACAACTACCACCCAGTCATACTTACCACTTTGTAGCCAATTGGATAGATGAAATTTGGCGTGTGAAATTCTTGCAGTTGGTGCGGTAACAGCGAGCCAACGTTCAAGAATACTAAACTTCCGACTCGCATAAGATGTGTTAATTCGGCATGCTTGATGACCGAGGCGATTTGACGGTTTTCGTCTCTGTCTATGTAAACTCGTCGATATACCGCTAATGTGGTTAGTACTCGATTAATTTCTGCTTTTGAAAGGTGTTCTTCACAAAACACAGACTGAAAAAAAAGAAGATTAGTTTGGTTCTGTCATTTTACATCGAATTACGCTATTTCTTAATATTAGATTCTTCCTCATATATGTATGTACTTTGTTCTCTAAGAAACAGCATCCACTTTTCATTGCACAGGATAAATGGTACACTTTAGAGCATCGTAACTTGAAACATTTTAATGTAGCTCCGTTTCGTTTACAATAGGTACAAGTAACATCCACGCCTTGTTTCAATGCCGTATCTACATTCATCAGAGCACCATTCTGCGTTTCGTATACACCGTCAGACCACAACGAACAGTTCAAATGAGCCCATTTGTCCACGTCGTAATTTAATAACCTGACAGGAAGAGAAATTAAAGTATGAAAATTTTGCTTTTGGGTCACTTTTTTCAACTACGAAAATGCAACCTTGAAGGTCCATTAGCTACACCGTCGCCCCTTTGTTGACAAAATATGCATGCCCGCATGTCGTCTGGCATTTTACTTGGCATCACCGATATATTCATTCTAAACAAAGTCTGAAAAAAAGTACAAGTAATTCGTAATAATAATTCAAAATTATCAAAATAATTTTTGCAAAATGAAATTAATATCTACGAATGAATAAAAATTACCGAAAATTGTATACTATTCTCACCTCTGTAATTTCTTTTTCTGTAGGTGTCTTGTATTTTTGTACAGGAGGTGGAACGGAATCAATACTCCATGTTCTGTATCGGACTCCTTTCAATTGTTTTTTGTCTGCGGTTAACTCCGTTTTAGTGGTAGACTCCGGAGTCAAACTCGTTTTCTCAACATAGCTAATGTCCTATAAAAATTGAATAAGAAACGTAAATATCAACACTGAAACAATAATTATAATAATTTCTTTAAAAATGCATACCTTTCCACTGTTCGCATCGGTTACTTTGAAAACCTGACTCACTTCACTGACGTCTGCATCGTTCGATCTTTCCAACCGCATCTTTTTCCTAGGCGATGATTCGGAGACATGATCATCGGAAGACGATACCTTATGCTCAGAGATGACCGGTGGCACTAATAGTACCATTTGCAGATAACATGACGTACTACAAAACAGTAGGTCCTCCGAGACACCATCTTTTACCAAGAACGGTACCTCAGATGCTTTCTTTTTCACGGAAGTATAATCGTTAATAGGAATTTTACAGTGCTGACAGCGTTTCACAGATCCGTCAAAATATTTTTCCATTTCCACTGCGTCAAACGAATTTATCAAATTTATTGTTTCGCTCTACAATAATATGAGCAAGAACTTCATTTTCCTAGTAAACCTTACCTTCGTTAATTTCATCGTCAAATTTGTTACCGAATGCGTTAACTTTGTTAGGAGTTGGTACACGATCTGAGATCTTATAAGACACCGGAGGCGGGATGTTCAGTACTGTTGCTAAATTTTTCAAAACTCCAACGATGTCTTGAGCTGCTTGTGAACTCAACGTCAAAGTCACCGACAAGTTGGCTTTATCCTTCAAAGGCATTCCGGTTTGATTTCGTGATTTCAAAGAGAACGGAGTTGATTTACCATAGTTTTCTTTGTTTTGGGTGAACTGGAAAAAAAAAATTGCCAGATTAACCGTTTCTTCAAAATTTTTGATCGTTATTATCAATTTGCTTACAGAATCGTTTTGATATTGTACTCTGGGCCGAAGAGCCAATGGAACTACCAACGGAATAACGGGTGATATACGTTTCAATAATTTCTCATCTTCTTCGGAATCAACTCCACTGCCGTTTTCGTCAATTAATCTAAGTCCGACGAATCTCGAAGGTGTATGCGGTATTATACATTCTGGTGATGATGAACTTATCACCGAGTCAGGTGTATCAAGTTCGCGGTCCAAACGCGCTATTTCTAATCGCCGTTCTTCATCTGAAAAAATAAATCAAAATTAATTTTCAAGAGTAAAGCTCAATTCGTAGGGGGGAAAATCTTACAATCGGCTTCTAAATTTAACGGCGGTAATTCTACATTGTAGAAATCGTTAGTTGGAGGCGAAACAGCGGGCTGAGGAATTGGCTCTTCATCTCCAAATGGTTCAGTGTTATAGTAATCGTTGTGTTTGGGCACTCTCGCCGATCCAAAAGTGCCGATCAATTCACCATTCACCCAGCTCCTAAAATCAAATTTTAATATGAATTATTCAAGCTCGACTGATTTTACGCCAGAAAAAAAATATCTCACTTCGAGCAAATTTTTGTCCCATCTCCGGCTCCATAAGGTAAACAAGCACCGTAATTATGAATCAGCAAAGGTTCGGTAATATCTATCCTTGGTAACTGACGTATCCTGTTCATCAAACCGTCCACAAAAGTGTCGTAATCTTCGTCCACTCTCGAAACCTTTAATTACAACAAGGCGAAGTCATTTAAAACGAAAATTAGTCCAATTTACTTACGTCATATGTAAGTATACATAATTTATACTACGAGTGCGATGAAATTGGGCTCGATTACGCTCCGTTGCTGTACAGAGCAACATTGTACAACGTTTTTCTCATTTTATTTTTGTACCAAACTTACAATTTTACAAAATTAAGTATTCAAAATGTGAAATTGTAAAAAACATTTCCGTGTTCATTTCTTCCAATTCAATGGACCTAAGTCAATTACAGAAGCTAGATTCATAAAATAAAAAATAAGGAATGGCCAATCTGATCAGTAAATTTCAAAAACTCTACCGATACAAAATTAAGGGTATGAATTTGAAAAAAAAAATGATCAATTACTAAGATTCCAAGTTGTGTTAGGTAATTTTTCTTGTTCGCCATAAAACCAATTCGTTCCTGTTAAAGAGAGTGAGATAATTTTCGTGTTTCAAATTAAAATACTACTTTAATAAGGGAAAACATCGTTTTATGAACATCACGGAGTTTGGCAATTTTTCACAGCAACTATGATTTAAAAAATTCAGCTGAAAACATCCAGCTTGAACGAAAATTTAGGGAGAAAAATAGAAAATATGAAAAACTGATTTCCGCGAAGTTCAGAAAAAAAATTACAAAACCGAGCACCATACACATTTCCAAACAGTTTTCAATTTGCGTGAAAATTGCCAAATTACTCTGCTCAAGGACCCGTCACACAAATTATTATTCAAATTTTTTTCATAAACTTACTCTACGGTTGCGTTTTTTGGGAACAGCGACATTATCTTTAGACTGACTTTGACGTCGCTTAGCTTGATATTGCCTTCGTTTCAGTTTTTTCAAATCTAAAAATTCAACGATTAAAAAAAGTAGCAACGAACGATGAAATGGTGTTTACGTAAAATTTTCAACTACCTTGGGGGTCCAAGATAGATCCGGTAGACGAATCGCCATTAATGGAATTAGGTGTATCGGGAACATCGGCTGGTTTTGATAACGGCGATACTAGTTCATCTGGAGAGATTTCCTTTTTAATATCAACATGCATTGGAGTCACTGAATTTGTAGAAGTAGGTATTGCTGCTGGCGTCGGAGGAACGATTGTTGTGCTTTCTTTACGGGTAGAGGTCGACGGAGCGCCAATTTCTTGCTTAATAACGGTGGTCGGAACGGATGTTGGAACTGGCGCATACTGCACACGCTGTAAAAAACCGAATCATTATGTGAGTAAACAATTATTCATTTTTCTGACTTTACTCCTTCCCTCCGTCAACTTACTGGTTCTGTTTTGGGCGAAGATTCACTGACTTGAGTAATAACAGTTTCCGTCGTCGAGGTAGTTGCAGGCGCTTCGGCGATGGTACTGGTCGGAGGAGACTTATAACTTGGTGAAGGTGGTGGTTTAGCGACATGCTGAGTCATTGTCGAATGTGTAATACTACAACTACCCGAATTTTGAAGCAATTGCTTCAGCAGGACATTTTGCGAATCATCGCTTGGTCGCATCCGCTGAGGAAGCTTGATTCCGGTAACTTGTTGAGGTTGCGGTTGCACTGTTGAGGGGCTTTCTCTAAGTTGATTTTGACTGGTAGAATGTGCGACCGAAACCGACTTTGTGTCTTTGGTAATTACCGAACTGGTGGGGGAATATTGAACAGCTGTCGCAGCAGTAACCGTCTGAGGTGATTTACTGGCATCCGTCGAAATATTTCTGTCTGTTTCTTTCTTCTCATCAATCATCTGCCCTTCTTTTTGATCTTCGACGGTCATACTTTCCGTTTTAATTTTCATTAGAGTTTCGTCAAACAGTTGCTTATCCTTTTCAAAAGCATCATCTTTTTCCACCGAATCATTTTTTGCGGTATCATCTTCATTGCTTTTTGGTAACTTTTTAACGTACGAATGAAAATTTTCGGCGTAAAGCGGAGGTGACGGCTGTACTTTCGTAACAGTTGTTTCTTGTGAAGTAGGAGTGTGCAACGCAGCCGCAGTCATTTGCAGGACGGATGTAGTACGAGTGGGAATTGTGGTAACAATGGTTGTGACAACGGCGCTTGTACTTTCAGGCGTCACAACACGCTCTTCCTTTTTCGGTTCTTCCCGCTCTTCTTCAGCTTCTTCGATGATTTCGGTATTTTCTAAAAGCGGCTTTTCACTTGAATCAGTTTCTAATTTGTGTTCAGATTCTGGTTCAGCTTCAGGTTCAAGTTCACGATTGAGTTTTGTTTCAGGTTCAGGTTCAGGCTCAGGTTTAGGCTCAGGCTCAGGCTCAGGCTCAGATATCTCTTTGGTTTCAATGGAATCTTCGGCGTTTTCATTTTCCACAATTTTTGCGTACGAATGAAAAGCATGAGTGGATATAACCGAATGATTAACGGAACTTTCTTCTTCACACGATGATGGCTTATCATCATCGAGATTACTTATCGAAGTAGTTGCAACGGTGGTCGTTGCCTGTACAACAGATGTGGTCCTAAATGGTGTGGAATTTATGGTATTCGATGCATACTTAGTTTCCTCAACAATTTCGTGCTCTTCGTTAACATTCAGTACCAATAAATCCGACGATACCAAACAGCCGTCCAACAAATCATCGCTTCTCACGTCTGTGGAGTCTAAAGTAAGATGCAATTCGTTTGTATCTATATCTAATGGTAACGATATCACATCATCTTCAATTGCAGCGGGAAAGCACAAACTATTTTCTTCGCTTTTGCAACCTTCTATAAGGCGTACGTCTTTATACATAGGTAACTCCATACTGTCATCTGAAGCATTTATTTCTTCGCTTTTGCAACTTTCAATGAGCGGTACATCTTTATACACGGGTAACTCTATACTATCGTCCAATGTTTTTGGTGTCCCACATCCTTGAAATTCGGCATTCTCGAAATCATTCGGAGATTCTGCCCTGGGTGATTTGATTTTCAATTCTTTACCGGGTAACGGGAAGAATCCGGGAGAGTCACTTGCATCGATGTCTTCTTCCATGGCATAAAATTGTGACGACGTAGCAGAAGTCGGCGACTTGGAAGAGCACGCTTTTGTTTCACCATCTTCAACAGAAGTAGTTTTTTCCTCATTATCTACTTTTTCTACTCCATTCCCTTCTAGTTTTTCATTCCACGTCGGTGTGCCACCTAGGAGACCACCTTTGATGCCGTATTTCTCAAATTCATGAGCCAATATCTTTGTTTTTTTAAAGCTCGCCCACGCTGGCGATCCACCCAATAGACCAGGTTTAATGCCTAATCTGCGGAACTCTTCCGGCACTGGTATTGCATTCGTGTAACTCATGGTATTACCTCCGCCTCCTCCCGCATTATCAACATCATGCGAAGTAAATGGACTTTGAGGATGCGCTGGTGAACTAGACGGATGTACAAACTGCGAAACGTGCCTCGGACTTTGCGACGGCATCGGAGAAGATGGTTGATTATAGTGCGATTGTACTGAAGGAGGTCCTGAATGCATGTACGAATAATTCGCGGTGGCCGTAGGAGACGGCGCTGGTTGTGATTGATACATTGGACTATGCGGTGGCGCCGACAAGTTGGAATGAGAATGTGAAAATTGTTGCGGACTTTGAGGCTGTAATGGAGAATTCATAGGCTGATTGAACGGATGTTGATTCGTTTCCGGAGAATGACTCAGCAATTGATTTAGCTGCTGGTTAATCGAATTTTGAGGTGACATGTGTTTCTGCTGCATTGATGCTTGCTGCGACGCAACTAACATCTGATTCACTTGTTGGTTCATGCCGGTATTTTGTTTTTGCTGCTGTTGCTGTTGTTGTTGTTGTTGCTGCTGCTGCTGCTGATGTTGTTGTTGTTGTTGTTGTTGCTGTTGTTGCTGTTGTTGTTGTTGTTGTTGTTGTTGTTGTTGCAGTAACATTTGATGTCTTTGGGCGGCTAAAAATTGTTGTTTTAGTTGTGGGGTCATCTCAATCTGTTGCTGTAATTCTTTAACTTGCTTAATTAACGCATCTTTTTGCTGAAATAACGTTTGTTGCATTTGAACCGGTAAATTAGGAGTGTTTATTTGTGCTTGAATTGATTGAATTTGAGAGATTAAATTTTGTCTCTGTTGGAAAATTCTTCTATGCCTGGCAGTTAGAGCGTTCACGTCTACATTCTGTTGCAACATAACTGGCCTTCGAGCGAACTGCTGTCGTTGAATTAGCATCTGTTGTTGGTCAAGGGTGTGTTGTTGCCCGGTTGTGTTTTGGAATGAAGGCGGCATGTTCGATGTAACCGTCGAAACAGTTGGAGATGAAGGAGCAGAAACTGCTGATACAATAAAAGGTTGTGTTTTGAACGTCCCTCGCACGTTCTGATACATTCCGGCTGGTCTGACACTATCGTTGGGCATTTGGTAAGTCATCATATTCGGTCTCTGCTGCCTCACAAATCGGACAGGAGCTCCACCGGGATACCTATAGGTTAATTTAAATTTAGTTATTTCCGATTTTTCAAATTCACAATTTAATAGTGTTGAGATTTCTACCTTGCCATAGGTTCTTGACCACGGACACCCGGTCGAATTTGGGATGTAACAACGCTTGGTGATTGTACATTTGCTGAAGGCATTTCTTGTCGATTGGGACCAATTATACACTGCATTTCGTTTGACTGTCATGAAAATAAATTTATGAAAGTATAAGTGGAAATTGAATTCAACATTTCAACGTTTTCAAATTAAATGAACGGTTAGCACTAAATATTGTGAAGTCAAGCGGATAAAACAACTATCTTACTTGTGTTTGTGTAATAATATTAGTGGGATTGGTTCTATTTAATGTACTAGCTACAACGGGTACTTCATGCTGTGTTGAGGTAACCGCAACGTTATTCGGGTTTTCTCCTGTCGCCGTATTCGCGGATGAGACGCCGTTTGCAGGTACAGGTGTGCTTTGAGAGGCAGAAGGGGATCCGATACTACTTGAGGCATACACGGAATTTGGGTGTTTATTTTTATACTCCTACATTATTGGAAAACAACAAATCAAAAACCTGAAGTCTACTATTGGGCTACACATTTTATGCTTGAATTATTTTTGTACCTGTATAAGTGTCGAATGTTGTTTGAACATTTTACGACTACTATCGAGGTATTTCTGTAAACCACTCAATTCGGAGGTAACTTTTTGCAAATCCGCTACATCGCGTTCGTTCAATTCATTCCCTTGTTTCTTTAAAACGCGTTGTTTGCTATTCAAAGACTTTGGGAAAAAATAAGAAAAGATATTAGAAACGGTATCACTTGAAAATATCTTGGTCGATAGATTTGTTACTTTTTTGTTCTTTCGCAACTTCGCAATTTCTCCTTCGTAATGTTTCAATTGCTGAGTTACGATAGAATTCTGTTGATCGAGCCAATGTTCATACGCTTGCTGCATTCGTTGGTCCTGTTCTGTAACAATATTTTCTGGCGGTTCAAGCGGTGCTTGTAATTTCGGGGCGTTGAACAGTGGTATTCTCTGAGCTGAAAAACACAAAAATTATCGAAACAGATTAGACTTATGGACATTTTGAAAAGGTTACTACTTGAATGGAAAATATTATGCAGTATTACTAACCTAGTTCTGCACGTGAACTACTGCTGACTTGAACTGAGGATACACTGTTTGACTGAATATTATTAGTGATAGGTGACTGCGGCCACATTTGTTGTGGCGGAATCTCGAAAACATTACCAGCAGTTTTGACTTTGACGCTACCTTGAACAGGGTTAGCACTAGAAGGCAATAATGCCGGCCGCAAATGCTGACCTATTCAAACACGAGATCCGTCAATGAATAAAATTCCGATAATTCATAATCCAAAAAGAAAAAGAATAGATCATACTTTGAGGCGAAAGCAGGGACTGCATAGATCCATTCATTCCAGTTGAATTCAAAACATCAGCTCTCAATAATTCGAAGTCGTCGTCGCTAAGTGGTGGTAACGATCCACAAGTATTATTTCCCGTCTGCTTTTCCTGTTCTCTTTTCTCTTGTTCCAGTAAATCCTCCAATAAAAGAGGCTGCTCCTAAAAACCAACAAAAAATAGTTTTCAAATCGTTTCATCACTGTTTAGGTAATTTTAAAAACAAACAAACCTGCAGAAGCAACGGTCTCCTTTGAACCTGGCTTATACCAGTTGGAATCTGACCATGTTGTACTATCTTCATGCCAGGTGTTCCGCCTGAGATAGCAACTACATTTTGTGCCGAAGATCCACTCATATGATGCATTTGCTGGGAAAATTGTTGCTGAAGTAGAAGATTACGTTAATAGATTAGCTGTTTCATGCACAAAACTTCAATTCAAAATCTAGACTAACCTTCAACTGAGATGGATATGGAGGCGGTGGGCCTGGATATGGAGGTGGTGGTGGCGCAGGCGGTGTAATTGAGGGTAGCCGTATGGGCGCATCTCCGGTGATCGGCGACTGTGCCATTAAATCTTGGGAGTGTGGTGTCGACGGCGCTTGCAAAGGCGACCGCATATCTGGATTGACTACTGAAGAAGGTGGCCTTGCAGTCGAGTGTGATTGTAACGATCCTTCCGCGTTATTCGGTGAAGGATGCTGCATCAACTGAATTCCACTAGAGCTAGGTGAATTTGGATTTTCAACATTTGTGCACTGTACTTGCATTCTTCGTTGTTGAGCTTTGCTCGCTGAAAAATGAATTACCATTTAATGCGGATATTCTACATCATTATAATCAAATAAAATGTGGTAAACCATTATTTTATTATGAACTTTTCATCATTTACCGGTCAAGATATTATCCCCACTCAAACTGTTTTCAACGTGTTGAATTTGCATTTGAATATCCTAGGAAAAAAAGAACGGAGCAATGTTAGAACATTTGCACGCGAGAAGGGTTCATTCAACAACTTGCGCGAAAAACAACACATACTTTAGACTCGTTTGTTGAAAATTTCATTTCATCACCAGCTGGCGCCATCTCTTTCGAATCATTTTCACTATCGGATTTTTCATCCTCCCTGGATAACATAAAAAACGTATTAAATGTACATCTGTCCAGTGTCCTTCGTTCGGTATGTGTACGTGGCTACGTGCATTAAACCATTTCTTACTTTGCCTTAGTCGAATCTGAAGTACTATTCACGAAATCGTACAAAATGTTCGATTTTTCACCATTGGCGAGATTATCTAGTTCCGGATCTGCGTATTCCAAGATATTAAATCCTCTTCCTAGATCGGCTATATTCGTAAATATCAATGAATGAATTGTGGCATATTTTTGAAAAAATAATGATTACAATTTCAAAAAGATTTCGATTTGCGTACCCAATAATAATTCATCTTCCATCAAGTCTTTAAATATTTCGGACATATTTCCAGTATCAACTTCATCCTTTTCTAATTCATCCAAATCAGCAGTAACACTTTCAGGTAGTCCTTCATTTTGTGTATCGTTTCTACTATTAGCTGTAATAGAAAAAGAAGCATAAGATATAATACTTGCACACCACACAAATTCATGTCAAAACGAACGACTGACTTGTGTTCGAATCCATAGTTTTATTGGTAGAGGATACTTCATCCCCAGCACTATTGCTTTCATCCAATACAACATTACCTGTAGAAAAAAAATATATATATATATACCCTCGTGCTTCAACATAAGTACCTAGTTGAATGAAAATGACACGTACCAGTCAAGATATTTTGAGCTTGCTCACTCAATTGAGCTTCGCTCAAAGAAGAGGATTTAGACTGCGTTGAAGAAGGTGGCGGCGGCGGAGCAATTTGATTCGGAGACGTAATTTGCGTACTATGGCGTGGCGTCTGCTGGACTTGCATTTGGATTTGTTGAAATTGCTGTTGTAACTGTTGCTGATGTTTTTGTTGCATATGTTGTTGCCGTTGTTGTTGTTGTTGCTGTTGCAACAACTGATGCTGATGTTGTTGAATAAGTAATCGAAATCGAGGATCCATCGTTTGCTGTAGTTATTCCATAAAAGTTGCTTTTATTCTAGTGCTTTTAATGCAAAATGACTCCAATTCTAAGGTCAAGAAAACAAACCTGTGGCATTCTTTGTTTCAACAATATTTGTTGGGCAACTTGAAGAGGTAACCGTTGAGGTCGAGGCGGTAACGGTGGACGAAACGGTTGAGGCATGTTATTGACGTGCTGCGGGTTGTCAAACATTTGGTTTTGTACATTTGACGACGCTGGCATGTTCATTTGGTCATTTTGAATAGCGCTGTTGTCACTCAAAACTTGCTGATTTGGCGAATCTACGATGTAAATAAACGCATGAATGACACGATTTCAAAACCTGAGACCGGAAAATTTTTACAAGTACACACACACACACCTTGAACCCAAATTTTAGTCTGTGTAGATTGTCGATCCGTTTGAGCAGATTCCATTTGTTGCTTTTGCAGTAATTCTCTCAGTTGCCGGTTCATTTCCAGATTTGGAATGGCTGCAGAATATACTTCATTTTCTGAGGTGCGTTGACGTATTGAATTGTTTGGTTGAATAGGGTTGTTCGGCAAAGTCGAGTAGAATTGAGGTCTAGGCGTACTAGGAGGCGTAAACATATCTTGGCCTTGTACTCGTTGAAATGTTTGATTTACTTGAGATGGTGGAGGTAACTTGGTAACCGGCGATGAGAACCTTTGAGGAGGTCTTCCAGGCGAAATCAGCTGTGATGACATGGCATCCTAAAAAAAATCACAAAATAGTTCTCAATCATCCGAAGTATTAATGCACACCCAAACATGTTCTCATGTTACAAGCTAACAAACCTGAGACGTAACAATTTGCAATTGCGCTCTGTTATCTGCTACAGGATTGTCAGCAAACATAACATTTGTATTATCTGCGGCACCGCTAGTCATTTGACGGAGTTGATTTTGCTGCTGTTGCGGCGGTGGCTGCTGCTGTTGAATACGTTGTAAAGCTAGAAGACAAGCAGAACGATTTGACATATACTATACTATACTTGCAATTATTTTTACAAACTTTTTTCGGTTTTATATATTTTTGATACATACTCTGTAGTCTAGGATCCTGCATTTGCTGCTGTCTCAAGGCTTGTATTTGCTTCCAGTTCTTCTCTTGTTCAGATTCCTTCACTTTCTGCATAGAGACAATTTTTTCTTGTTCCTAATGAATGAAAAATAAAAAATTGAAAAGGCTTGAAAAAATTTTATACTCGAATTTTCAAAATTTCAAAATTACATAATTAATTAATGAGTATGCGCTTCAACAGCAAAATGGGTAAAGAAATGAGTTTCCCATTATAAATTGTCTATCTGAATTCATATCAGAGATGGAAAAAATGTCAATGTTTTCTATCAAGTTTTCAACCGTGTAGGTATCTGTTACCCATAGTTTGTTCATTTTTAACCTTTGAGTAGTTTGTGTTATCGTATTTTTTTTTTTCGTAGTTTAAATAAATACTCATTTGCTTGGAAACTTGAACCAAGTATTTTAAAGATTTCTAATAAGTAGGAAGAAAGCCCCTTCGTATGTAAAAATAACCCAATAATTTCAAGAACTGCTTTTCAACAATTAGGTACTCATTCGTGCATCACGTTTTTCTCTACTACTTTTTAAATTTCTTGCAAAATTTATCAACAACTATTTTCAAATAATTGTTATTTTGCTACAAAACATGATACAAAAAAGGCCATTGCTTCAATTCAGAAGAAAGCAAACACACTTTTTAATGTCGATTCATTGTATAAGAATCGTCCATTTTTTGCGAGAAGCTTAACAATAGTAAAACGAACGAGAAGCTTACATACAAATACTTCCAAAGCGTAATTCATTATTGTATAAGGTAACTCTACAAAATAAAATGAATTTTCATGCAACTACGAATTTAATCAACAGCACAATACGCTCCTCACAAAATTGTCATTCGCAATGAACTTGACACTTTGTGTAACAAATGATCTACTTCTACAAATGAAAAATTTTTAGATCAAACTACATCGCACTCTCTCTTTCTATAAGCTCAGCAAAATCTAAGCTTCTCTTCACTGCAAACTAAACAAAAACCATGCCTATCAATCAAACTCGCAAAACTGTAAGCGTATCTCTCACCGTATTCGAATTAACATCAAATGATTCCTGCCCCAAAGACGGTAACGTTTTCATGATTTCCGATGGCGTTAAAACTCGAATATTATTCTGATCAGTTTCAGTATGAGTTTCACATTGATCTTCAGTCGCTAACGACATCACTGAGATATTCCGTATTATCTGATTTTGGGATGCTGAAGACGCTGATGATGGTATCAATTGTAAGAATTTACTACCTCCGACATTCGTTTCCGATCCAGTAACTGATTGTAGGGCTGCGGTGATCAGCGAATTTGAATTCATAATCAACGACGATCCAGAATGTATAATTTGAACGTTATTGGGTGGATAATGTATGGTATTACGGTTGTGTTGTATCGCCGGAACGTATTGATATCTTATAGTAGACGCTCGACTTGTTTTTTCCATTTGCGTTGTCGTCGACTGATTTGGTACTGAGGTTGAAACCAAATGAACTGTTCTAACATTCAGTGTAGAATCTGATTGGCTAATTGGCGTTTGAATAATTGGTATATATTGTATAGTGGACGGATGCGAAGGTATAGTTGTGGTAACTGTTTGCTGACTAACGGTTCCATCAGTATCGTCAGAATGATTATTGGAATTCAACATTGATACGGGCGAACTAGTACTGTTCATCTCGTTGATCAGATGTTTGGATGTTGTAAACGAAGACAGAGCATTGGAAGTGGTTGAAATTAAATTCTGGCTGTCTGGTGAATCGCAACTTTGCAAAGGACTTGATGATACGGACAAAGATTGTTCATTTGAATCCAGAGAAATGCCTTCACCTGAAAAGGCGCTCAACAATGGATGTAGTAAATCTTCTTGACTAATTTTCGATGGCGTTTCCAAATTTGTAGTATTCAAAGTAGAATGGTTATTCAACCCGTTACTATTCGAAGATTCCACTTCTAGATTACTGTTCTGTTCCGTTGCAATGCTTTCGTCTTTTGAAATCTGCACGCGTTTGACAATCGATAGCGTTGTTTAGCTCAATATTTTCAATATTTACTTTTTTTTTTCTTTTTGAAAGAAAAATTCTTTTAGACATTTAAAATTTCATATGTAGGTCAAAACTTTATTTCAAGATTGTAAAAAAAAATATTTTCAATGCCGCTCCTCATCGTACACGTTCAAAAAAATATCATTCTATCTAAACTAAATGTGCTATCAACAGAGCGAACTATGCTCGTAATGTGGGTATTATTAATGTGAAACACTTACAATCTTTAACGAAACTCGATTCGAAATTTTCAAAAAGTAATCATGCTATTGAGAAGTGAGTAGCTAGTATGCAGCTGTCAAATCATATTATGAATAGTGAACACTAATACGCAGGCTTAAATATAAGGGCAGCTATGATTTCACTGTGTTTTTTTTTGTTTTTAATTTTTATCTCTTAAAAGAGTGTGCCGATTCAAACACTTCTCAAGTTAAAATGAGGAATTTCCACCAGATAATACAATATTCCGAAACCACAAATCCTTTATATTTCACTTCTCAACCCCAAAATCGAATTTTCTTCCATCTAATTTTGCTTACCTTACTACTCTTGCGTACTCGTGTCATGTTGGTTCGATTTTCTCGAGCTTGATTCAAGTAAGGTTGCTTTTTATCAGCTGATAACGCTCTCCATTTTTTCAATATTTGTTTATACCGATCGCTCCACACTAAAATGTAACGAAACAGTTGAGTTTTCGCCAAAAAATCCTTGGGTTACCTAGCTTTACGTTTTAACCTACCAGGAAATTCGGTTTTCAACTCCGGGTGCTCCGAATTAGCGTAAAGAACAGACGAAATTGTAGCTTTATCGCCTAGACTCTCATCAATTTCCATTTTTTGAAAATTTTTTTGATTCGAATTTGCTGAAGGAGTTATCACACTTGCGCTCTCCATAGGAGGAGCGTCTTCTTGTACCCAAGGACTAGGTGGTTCCGAGAACGCAGGACTAAATTGAGACGGACTGCTGTAAAATTAATACACCGATTATTATGACGTTACAACTTACAACTATCAAATTTTGTAATTTATTTTTGAACTTACTTGCTATATTCTGAATGATAAGGCGAGGTTGCTGGGTACGTAGCCGGAGATGGAATATTTTGCGGAGACGGCAATACTTGCGAAGGTGTCAAGGGCGCCGCGCGATTAGGAAGAATATTTATTCCTCCTTGAATGACTGGAAAAAACATTTGATCAGGTTTTAACTCTAAATAATTACTAGTCAAAAGTGTTCAATTATACCCGAATGTGAAGGTGACATCATAGCAGTTGGTGTTTGCGATATTACTCCAGATTGCATGCTATTTGCTATGGTTGGACGTGTGTTTAGAGCGGCTTGATTCATTGGGAATGAACTAGACGAAACAGCATTTGCGTTTGTATGGGGCAAAATGGAGTCGTGAGAATTTTGAGAGTCATCTGTCAACACCTCCTTAAATATGTCTTCCACATCTTTACCGTCCATATTTGGTAACCCTGATAAAAAATTACCGTCGTATGGAAAATGTAAAATGGAGTTCAAAAAATTGAAAAATTAAGATATAAAAATAATTGTATACCTGATTCGCGAACCATCGACTCTAAATTGAAATTCGGCCCTAAAATATCAGTCAACTCATCTTTCGAGTTATTACCGCTGTAACCCCCAACATCAGTTTCAGTACGTAAATTGATTTCTAAATGAGGAAAAAAAAATTATGCATAAAATGAAAATGAAATTTCAATGAGGAAGTGCTTTTGCGTTTGAAGAATAAATGCGAAGAGTTTAATTTACAACTTACCATTCATCATAGCCGAGTTTGTTTTAGATCGTGAATTATCTTCGTTTATCATTGTATCTAAAAAGTTGCCAGACATGTTCAAAATATCTTTCAACGTTTCGTTATCATTATCCATCAGTACATCAACTTTTTCCTCCTGTTCTTCTCTTTCAACCTAAACACATTATCATTTTCTCAAAAACTGAGTTCAAAAACAAAGTGTAATACAATCGAATAATTCACCTTGACTTTAATAGAAGCTAATTTTAATGCTTCTTGCTCTCTTTTTTTAACTTCTTCTTCCATTTTTTCACGCTCAGCATTAACCTTCTCCATAATTTTTAATTCGTCCTAGGAAAAGTGTAATCAAAATTAGTATGTATTTTTGGTTAAATATTTCGGTTTCAAGATACCATTTACTTACGAGGGATAAAACTACTGTTTCGGCGCTGGTAATTTTACGAGATGGTAATGATTCAGCCGAATCGGAATCGCTGCTTTCCATATTTTGAACAGCTTCTTTAGGCGTGTCGAGTAGTTCACGTCCAAAAAATGCATCCTACAAACATAATTTCAATAAAAAATTCTTAATTCGAAGCGGAAAAAATGATTGTAGTATAAGCAGTAAGATTTGCACCTGAATATATGATGGGTAACTTTCAGCATATTTGCTTTTTGGTTTACGATATCTGTTTTTTTTACGAGGTTTCTCGTCACTAGATGACATTACGGAACGCGAACAAGAAGCGTCTTCGTTATAGAAAGCCGTTTCTTCATCTTCGGCTCTATCTTTCTTGCCAGTTCTCATTCGTGCATTAAATCCTCCAACACCTGAGACAAACATATGATTTTATAAAAAACTGGTACGTAAATTATGTATGCAATAAAAGGCTGAGCGTGTACCTATTTTTCGAATTCTTCTTTTTTTCAGTACCATAATGCCAGACTCATTAGTGCAGATGTTAAATCCCTCAGGCGCTTCTGGAGGTTTACCGTCTTCTCTAGGTTCAATTACCATACCTTCCTTGTAAGTAATGGTATTCGAACTTGAGGGGCTTTCTCCTATAAAATACGTTTTTTTTTTGTTTTTTTGCGTAAAAAGGTCATCTGGTTTTGATTATTCACACAATACGCAAATAACATTTCAAGTACCTGCTGCTATAACTGATTCAATGCTGTCCAAAATTCCTTGTTCGCCTTGATCGGAGTTATTCGTACGTTTCTTTTTACGCAAACTGAATACATTTGTATCTATGCGATTTAGTAATGAGGTTAGATGAGAAAGCCCATTTTCTGACAAGCATGTCCCATCTACAAAATGTTCTGTTTCATCTTTGCTCGACGATTCTAAAAAAAAAAAAAAAAAAAAAAAAAAGAAAAAAAAAAAAAAAAAAAAAAAATAGGAAAATAGAATAGAACGTATTCACACATTGATAAACCGTCAAAATGAATAATATTTGAGTACACTCATTGAAGAAGTACTCTTCTACGTACCAGATACTTTGATGGGTGAAATGGGTCTAATTTTCAGTTTGGACATATTGGTGGTCTGAGAAGTTTTTGGTGGTAAAAGCAAATGGGGAGGTTGGATATCTTTATCCCTACATAGGAGACAAGAATACCCTTCAATGGCACATTTTTCCGCATCCGATTCATTTTTAATCTGATCGCAAACACCGTGCAACCATCTGAAAATTCATTTTAAACCAAAAACCGCGTTTGAAAGGCAAAATGCGCTTTTTCGTACATCATATTCATTATACTCCATACCTTTCACAATTTTCACATTTAATAATGAGATCTCCTTCGCTATAAAGTAAATGACAGGACGGACATCTAACTCGAGAGGCACAAGGACCACATTCTGTGTAATTCTTCAACCAAACAGAATTTACCCCGGGTTCATTAGCACCACACGTTAAACAATGCGCACACCTGAAAGTATAAGAAATTGTAAATAACTCGATTCTAATTAACTATAATTTTGAAAGTTCACGAACCATTTGCATTTCCACGGTCCTTCTGGAACGCCGTCTAATTTTGGTTCAACACAATACGTGTGATAAGCTATATTACAGTCGTCACAGAGTATAAGTACCGACTCATTATCACATTTTCCACAACCTTCGCAAACAGCGCATTTAATGCATTTCCAGCCTCTTTGTAAAATTGTTTTGGTTAATTTAGTGACCTATAGCAATAAGTTGACGATAAAAAAGTTAAAATGGTATCCATTCATTTCAATTAGTTTGTCATCGACAAAATTTCGTACTTTATTACTATCAGCACAGTAAGGATGGTAACATTGTCCACACTGAACGCATGCTATAAGACAACCTTCTTGGTCAGTTCCTAAGGCACTGCATTTCACACACATGTCTTGAGATAACACAAATTCGTCACTCGCCGAGCACAACAACACTTTTTTCTCATCGCATTCGCGATCAGATTTTGTTTGCGAATCGGTGGCAGGACCCTGAGGAGAACATACTCATTAACTAATGTAATGTACGGCTAATAGAGTCTTGAGTATAACCTTACTTGCAACCCTGTACTAGAAGCGCCGAACACTCCTCTAATTTTGGTTTTGGTATATTTTTTTTTACTGAAGTCGAACATTTTCTGATTTTTCTTCTGATACAGAGGTGGACACAAAGCAGTTTTGCCCTTATATTTCGATTTAAAACCTCGAACAGCACTAAAAGCCATTTTTTTTCTAGCTGTGAACGGTTTACCTTTACCTAGACCCAATCCTCCAAGAAATTTGTTATCATCCTGTAACATAATCGTAAATAAATGGGCATCGAAAAAAGGAAGAATATTACGTAGTTTCAAGACTTAGGAAATAACCTTTTCTGTAGTCAAGTCAATTTCCATATCATCAGATGTAAAAGATTCGTGAGACGTGTTCATATTCATATCGAAACTACCATCTTCAAAACCTACAAAACATTACATATTTCAAGTTAATCTTAGGCATAATTTTTGTTTTGATCGTTGTTTGTGGTTTTGTAATTTCATCAAGAAAAAACGAAGTACTCATGTACGGAAAATGGATATTTTTAATTGCACTCACTTTCTTTCCTTTTCAAGGTAATTTTTCCTAATTGATGCTTATTTTTACAGGTGAGACATACGTATTGGTAATCGGGAAAAGTTTCGATTTTTTTCTGATATGCAATAGGATCAGCCTCGGGATCACAAGTACGATGAACGAATCTATAAAATTAATTCATCGTAAAATTTTTTTCTAGTTTCCGGTTTTCAAAAATAATTTAAGAAATTACTTTTCGCAAGATGTGCATTGCGCCATTTCTTTGGATGAGCCAGTTCTATAGGCTCGAAGACATAAAGGACAGAAAAACCCTTTATTTCTTTGTTGGTAACATGAATCACACACCGTGAAATGACGATGCCAACGGGATGAAAACCCTGAACCCGGAGTTCGCGAACCACAATCGCTACATATGCGACAATACTACAAGAAAGAGCACACGAATGAATAATCAAAACATTTTGGCTTAATTTCTTTTAAGAAACACTCGATTTACTTGACATTTCCATCCGAATTTCGGGATACTGGTTATCGCAGGCCGAAGGCAAGCAGAATGATAGGCCTTGTCACAAACTTCACACAACATCATTTTAGAAGATTCTTCAGGAACGTGACAAATTTGACATGATCTACATTCGGAGCACTGCCATCCGGTGCGGACACCTGTGAAAATGTTTACATGTACATATTGCACGTGAAAACTGTTTTGAGATACGTTATAAAAACAAAATCTGTTCCTACCTGGTAACAAAGCACGACCTAGACATATTCCGTGGTAATGATTTCCACATATTGAACACATTATCAAGTTGGAAACATCTCCAAGTGAAAAGCACATATGGCATGAAACTTCATTAAAAGTAGCTGTAGGATGATACCAAAAACAACTCTTACATCATAATTCAATTCTTTCGTAAGAAATATTCATTTTTACGCATATAGATATAGGTACTTACGCAGCAAAGGTACATGATCAATATGCGTAGCACAAATGAACAAATGAGTTTTCAAATGTTGAAATCCAGCTGATGCAGCAGAACAAGGATAATGATAAGTTTTATCACAATTATTGAACGAGCAAGTGACACTAGCACCATATCGATTGCAATGAGAACACGTTCTTGTTGAACTTTTAGATACACACGGAATTACGTTTTCAAACTCTGAATTATCGTTACGGGTAATTTGACGAGAAAACGAGGCACAATTCGAATGAATATATATATATCCTGCGGATGAGAACATGAGAACAAATACGTAAGTGCAACAATGAAATTATGAAAGCAAAATCAAAATTGATTAAACGTACCTTCTTCGTCAAACAAAGATGACAAATTAAATTTTTCTGCAAAACCAATCATACTATGTTCATCTACTGGTTCATGTAGGCTCAAATTATGGCTAACAAAAATAATGATGAGTTAAACGATAAAATTCAAATCCGATAGGTAATTTTAGGAACACTTCCATGTACAGAAAAGTTTAGAACTCACCGAGAAGCAATTTTTTTATTTTTTCCAGTTATAACTTCTTTAGCCTTAGAAAAATCAACAGATCGCACTCTTTCGATTTCTGGTACTTGTTCTTCAACGAAAGACTCCGGTTTTTTGATTTTATGAAGTTTACCCTGTCCAAGTTGGCTTTGTTCTCCAAGATTACACAAGCAACAAACTTTGTTCGGACTGATAACAAATATTCAATTTGATTTTCATTTAGTGTAAACAAACACGAGCATTATAGAATATACAATCTAGTAAAATACTAATAACAGAATTTAATGCAATCGTCAAACGACTTTGCATTCTATTCACGGATCAATTAAAAGCAATATAAACGCTTACCCTTTGCATCGTTTAAGTTTCACAGAAAATTTGGTTTCTCCGGCACTAATGCTGATAACGGAAGTAACAATGGTTTTTGACTGTAAAGATACCTCTAGGTTATTGCTATTTTTTCCTGCAGTTTCTGAAATGTCTTGACTGCTATTTTCGTCAAGTGGATATTCCAACTCCTTGAAGCCTAGAGACGAAACATGGAGCAATTGTTATGAATTATCGATCACATTTTATTTTATTCGGCCACAATAAATTACTCCTGAATGCAATTTTTATAGTACCATCAAGCAAGCTAGTGTGATCATTACCGTTGAAATTTTCGGAAGAAAGTGATACGGAATCTACCGTTTCATCTTCTTCATTGATGGCTTCTTCACTATCCTCATCTCCAATAGAATCAATATCTTCTTCCAATTCTTCTTCATCGTCTCCTTCACCTTCATCTTCGCCTTCCGACGAACACTCTCCGATATTCATTTCGTTATCAATAGCATTTGATGAATAATTGCTCTTCTGTTCGTTCATTTCAGCAACAAATCTTCAAAGGAATGACGGCCGAAAGAGATTTTCATTCGTTCAAAATCACGGTAAACTAAAAAATGAACATGATTGATACGCTTTTACATACACTTTTGAAAATCTAGCACCTGATGTTTTTCATCTAACAGCGCAAAGGAAACAAAAAAAACACGAACAGCTATGAAAAAGGATTAGAGATGACACGAATAATTATTGCAAACGTATAACATATTTAAAGCAGATTCAGAATAACGAATGGTAAGTAAACATTTCGGATGGAGGTAGTTTGGCATAAACAGATTGAATTAAAAAAGACGCGAAGATCACATAAACCGATAAACCGAACGTATCAATACTTTAAATTGGTGATAAATATCTTACTAACCACGTAAAGCAGTTGAAGTATAGACGGATTCAGTAATTTTTTAATTTACTCAGCAAAGCCTAGATAATGAACTCCATTATCATATACAACGATCTTCATATTTTCTTTTTCGCAAACTATCGCAAACAGACAGAAGCGAACAACCACAACGATTAACGATGACCGTCGTAGGGCTCGTCACGGCTCGTCGCTTGTCACTCCTATAGACAGTACAAGTAAGACATAACAGTCAAAGCGCGTGGTTTGACAAACCTGGCACGTTAGCGTGCCGTGGACGCTAGAGCGCGCTCGAGCCTAGGTTTTCAACTGGTTACA